>JAXQQM020092074.1:0-40379 GCA_034641835.2 Pinus albicaulis | reverse complement strand
ATGACGAAAAACGTAAACCACGTTATCCTTGTTACATTTGTGACGAAGATCATTTTACTAAGGAATGCCCACATCGGGCTGAGGTTGCGAAATTCGTCAAAGATTCAGAACCTGTTGTCTTGAAGGATCCCTTTCCGACTCAAGATATTAAGATGGTTGGTTCTACTTCGACTTTCTCAGAAGAGCCCATTTTGATGATGTCTCATGTAAGGATTGCAACACGATCGCAAGATTATGGTACTAAGAATTCTGTTGATGGTAAAGAAGCAGAATCTTCTAATGCAAATACGTCAACTACACCTCCTCCTGTTTCTGGTCCGCTACAGATTGAGAAACCGAACCCAGACTTAATAATCAAACCGCCTGCTAAAGGTGTTCTTCGTAAATCAGCTTTCAATCCACATGCGAGAGCTGCTCAGAACTACAACATTGTTGAAGACTTAGCTATTTCTCCTTCAGCAATGTCGGCTTTGGAAGTGCTGCAATCATGCCCAGCACAGCGTAAATTTCTTTTGTCTGCCATAGGAGCTGTTGATATTCAGGATTCTAATCTTATAATCTTCGATCTAGAAAATAGTACACCTCGTCTACCTCATCAGATGGCTTTCCAGATACCAGTGTTAGTCAAAAATAGACCGATCTATCGGATTGTAATTGATGAGGGAGCTTCAACGTGTATTATGTCGATTCAGTGTTGGAAATCGCTCGGTTTTCCTACACTGAACCAATATCCAATGATTCTTAAGGCTTTTGATGGTCGAGGTTTCCACCCTTTTGGTATTTTGCAGGATTTACCCATAGGGGTTGAAGCTAAAGTTGTAAATCTAGATGTGGAAGTGGTTGATGCCCCTCTTGATTACAACCTTCTTCTGGGTCGTAGTTGGTCTTACGCTATGACTGTTGTTGTCTCTTCGGTCTTCCGACTCATAAAATTTCCATATCAAGGAAGGATCGTTACAATAGATCAGTGAACTTATTTTTCTTCCGAACCAGCCTCTACAGAAACAATCCAGCATGTTGGTAAAGCGGCTATCCCGTACAAGGATGTTGGAGTAGGTTTGATTAAAGATTCTGGTTTGCTAGGAAATTTTTCCATTCCTCCTCCTAACGTATCGCCTTCTGTTGCAACTATTCATATGATTTCGTCAGACTCTGTTATGTTTGATGATCCTTGGATCGTACCTTCCGAATCCGAGTTAGATTCAATTGATGGCATGATGCCTTTGAGTCCATTTGAACTTGCATATCAAGCCGTACAGTCATTTTCCGACCCCTCTTCAACCGACATTGATCCAGTGAATGGGATCCACGAGGAATCACTCTCAATATCTATCTCAGCCACAACGACATTTCCTGAACATGTTCATTCTGATGAGCAGATTCGTGAGTTAATGTCTGTTGATGATTTACCATGGGAATATCTACATCATCGATCTTCATTTTTACCTGAACTAGATCATTTTGAAGATGATTTCGCTTCAATATTTACTGCTGAATATGTCAAGGAACCACAAAATCCATTGAAAAATTATGATTCTGAGTTAAATTTGGAAAATATTTCTCGAACGATTCCAATAGAAATTTCAGTAAAACCAGGAATAATTGAAAACATTCATATAGGTGCTTGTTGTACTGAAGAAGAAATTAAAACTTATAAAGCCCTATTTCAAGAATTTCGTGATGTGTTTGCCTGGTCCTATGAAGAAATGCCAGGAATTGATCCGTCAATTGTCGTACATGAAATCAAGACTTACCCGGATGCCAAACCTGTCCGTCAACGTCTACGTCAAATGCATCCTAGAAAAGTTGCTGCTATCAAAGCAGAGGTTGAAAAATTACTTCATGCAGGTTTCATTTATCCGATTCCTTTAACAGATTGGGTATCTAATATTGTTCCCGTGACTAAAAAACAAGGAACGATACGAGTATGTATCGATTATAGGGATATTAATCGAGCTTGTCCTAAAGACAATTATCCAACTCCCTATATCGATCAAATAATCGATGATTGTGCCGGCAGTGAAATTTTTTTCTTTATGGACGGCTTTTCAGGGTATAATCAAATAAACATACTCCCTGCTGATCAGCCAAAAACAGCTTTTATTTGTCCATGGGGGACATTTGCTTACTGCAAACTACCCTTTGGATTGAAAAACGCTGGAGAAACTTTTCAAAGGGCAATGTCTTACGCGTTTCATGACATTAAGCACATTGTGCAACCGTATCTCGATGATTTACCAGCTCATTCATCACGCAGGGCTGACCATCTTACACATTTACGTGCTATCTTTATGAGATGTCGGCATTATCGAATTCAGCTCAATCCACACAAATGTGTTTTTTGTGTAGAGTCGAGTCGTTTACTGGGATTTGTTATCTCGAAAGCAAGTATTCACGTCGATCCGTCGAAGGTCCAAGCTATTGTCAAATTACCTCCTCCTTCGAATTTACGCCAACTTCAAAGTTTGCAGGGGAAAACAAAATTTTTACGTCGATTTATTCCTAACTATGCCGAACTTACGAAAGGTTTTACCCGGTTGTTGAAACAGAACATTCCATTCTTTTGGGATGAGATCGTTGATCGGTCTTTTGATGCACTTAAACACGCATTAACCCATGCACCGTTATTGCATCCTCCCAAATACAACCAGGATTAAATTTTATATCTCGCCGCTTCTCATTCCACTATTGGGATGGTTTTAGTTCAGGAAGACGAATCTAACGCCGAACATGTGATTTACTATCTTATTCGAAATCTGCATCCGACTGAGATTAAGTATACGCATGTGGAGAAATTCGCTTTGGCAGCTGTTCAAGTTGTCCAACGATTTAGACATTACATATTGTTACGCAAAACTACAGTAATTTCTTATTGCAACCCTATGATGTACATTCTGACCAAACAGTTGCTAGGGGGCAAGTATTCCAAATGGATAGTCATCCTGCAGGAATTTGACTTGGAGTTTGAGAAATCCAAGACAAAGAAATCTTTGGTGTTTGCAGAACTAATGTGTGATTTCCTTTCTACTGATACTGAAACTGTGGCAGAACAGCCCATTGCGGATGAATCTCTGTTTCTTATCAGTACTCTTGATCCATGGTATGGAGATATTATTGTTTATCTCCAAACCCAATCTTTTCAGCCTGAAATCTCGCGATCTCAGCGACGGAAAATACGTTTCCAATCCCAACAGTATAATATCATTGGTGATACACTTTATCTTCGTGGAGCGGATTCTGTTTTCCGACGTTGTCTTATTCATGAAGAAGCTGAAAAGGTTTTAAATGACTGCAATTCTGGAGCATGTGGCGGTCATATGTCTGGGTATGCCACAGCCCAAAAGATATTGCGCGCTGGTTATTTATGGCCGTCGTTATTTAAAGATTGTATTTATTCAGTCCGGAAATGCCACAATTGTCAACTTTTTGATCGTAAGATGCGCGCGCCACCCGCTCCTCTTCATCCCATAATTGCTGTTGGTCCTTTCACAAAATGGGGTATCGATTTTATTACATGTAACCCTCACTCGGCCGGGGGGCATGCATATATTATCTTAGCAGTAGATTATTTTACTAAGTTGTCTGAGGCGATGCCTACATTTTCGGCTGACGGCAAGACTGCTGCAACTTTCGTATTTAATCACATAATTTCTAGGTTCGGTGTTCCTCAAGCCATTATTACTGATCATGGAAGCCATTTTCGGAACGTCATGATGACTGAACTGACAGAACAGCTTGGCCTATGCCACGATAGTTCCACTCCATATTATCCGCAAGCCAATGGTCTGGTCGAAGCCATAAATAAAGTTTTAGTCACCATGATTAGACGAATTATTGGTATTCACAAGACGAATTGGCATTCCATGTTATTTTTGGCACTTTGGGCATATCGAACCTCAGTCAAAACATCAACTGGTTTATGGTTTGGAAGCTGTGTTGCCGATTGAATGCGAAATTCCATCTTTGAAATTAGCCATAGAGTTACTCCCAGCTACGTCTGAAGAGGAGAAACGTTTTTTGTACTTGGCTCAATTGGATGAAATTCGGAGAAATGCTGCAATAGCAAACAAGGCTCATGTCAAAAGAGTAAAAGCTCAGTATGATAGAAGTGTTACCCCTCGGAATTTTTCAGAAGGAGACCTAATCTTAGTTTATGATCAAGCCAATGATAAGCTAGGAGCTGGGAAATTCGTGCCCATGTGGCATGGTCCTTTCATTGTTAAGCGAAAGCTGGCAAAAGGGACCTATGAGCTGATAGATTTTGATGGTATCCCTTTAGATAAGCTCAGGAATGGGTTATATCTGAAGCGATATTATGCTTAAACCTGGTGTGGAGATCTTTTATTTTTTAGGTTAGATTTCTTTACTGCTGGTGTGTCTTATATTAGAAAGGTGTGCCTAGTTTAGAAGTGTGTTTTATCACTATTCCTGCTTGTTTGAGTTTTACTCTTGATATTGCAGATGTCGACGTCTCTTCAAACCTACATTGGTTTTGCTGATGGTGCTTGTCGTAGTACACGGAACATTTCCTCCACAGCTTGGGTTATCTATTCACCCTCTGACGAGTTAGTTTCCATGCATGGGGTAAGCCTTGGTCAAACAACGAATAACATTGCCTAATATAGTGTAGTGATTGAGTTATTATCTGAGTCCATATCATTTGGGATTTGGAGTTTGATTGTGAGGTTGGATTCTGAACTTGTTGCATTACAGCTTAACAGGGTTTATGCCATTAGAAATCCAGTGTTGTTACGGTTATTTTTAAGAGTTCATCTCTTGGAACGTGAATTTGACTACATTGAATATCAACATATTCCAAGACATTTAAATACATTAGCAGACGCAGTTGCTTCTAGTATGATAAATCGACATTTGCAGTGATCAAAACAGTAAAACAAATAACATTCATAACATGTATACAGATAGCCGATAAATAGTGATATATCATAGATAGAAGTGTTTTCAAAAAATATACATCGTCTTCGATCATAGGTTGGAAACACCTTATGATCGGCAAATAATAACACAAAAAGTCAAAAATATGAGTCTACAACACGATCATCCCATCACTGATGGTGATCATGATAAGAAATCACTGCCCGAGCCACCCTACACAGGAACCTCCTAAAAGGTCCTAGAACACCAATCACGTATCTCTGCAATCTGAGTGGAATGTCATCTATGTTTGTCTCTGGAATGTCTAGAGTCAAACGCTCTAGATGATGCTCTAAATCAGTCAAGATTTCTGCTGATTGGCCTACTGGAGCTAGTGCGGCTGCAACTGGTTGTCTTCTTTCATAGGGTTGGAGATGGGCTGGTCGTCGTGGGCCCACATCTGTATTCAACTAAATATTGTTTATTAATTTCCAAGACGATTTAAAAATAAAAAATTTAGAACTTAGAAACTTTTGAAGAAAGAATTTTTTTACCTGAGTCATCCCACTGTTCCCCTGTTGGGAGAGTCATCTCCCGGTCGCCGCAGAAATCTATCCTAGTGTATGGAAATTCCTCTATGAAAAAAAGTTGGTGATCCAGCCAAAGAAAATATGAAGAATGAAATCGAACAATCTCAGCGACCTCAATACCGTGATGGGCCATCAGTGCGGACCAACGAACCATCCTAGGTTCTCTAAGTTGACCGGCATCAATAGGGATACTCTGTGGAGCTAACATAGGAATCCTCTCTAGAGAAAAGGAGACGACGATGGATCCATATCCAAAGTTATTTAGTTTCCCATTTTTCGCTCTAGTTAGTTGGCCTTTTATATTAGCCAACACAGCGTCACACCAGTTGAAAATGGTGCTGCAAAAAAAGTCCACAGCAATGCGCATCTGATAAACAGTAGCTACATGCAATGCTGCGCTCCCACACAGCCTGGTAATAGTAAATGCAATAACTTTCAGCTCGGGACGGATGATAGTTTTTATATCAATCCGTTTGTCCCTGGGGTCTGCTTCATCATTACAGAATTCTTGCCGAAGACTAGCGACAGTCTGGCCACCTGGCCTAGTCCCAAACAAGGAGAGTCGTTTGCCCCTGTTGGACAAACCAGTCAAAAAATAAATGTCCTCCAGCTCAATTTCGAGCCGGTGGCCGCCAATTATGAAACACTGGTCCTGCACGTTCCACCTGTTTACCAGCCATGTCAGGAGCTCTACCTGTGCTCTCATGCCTTGAATGGCCCAGAATTTATATATACCGCACGCTCTTAATGCTTGCATTGTGGGAAAATGGAGCATTGCGGCGTCATCCACGTCCTCGTGTTCACGTTCTCTCCAAATCAACATCTTGTTAATCCTACAATACATAAAAAGATATATTAGAACAATCTAATTTGAAAAATTTTGGGCAGCAAAAGAGAAATTTGAGTTTTAAATTTAAACGCGCGGGGACCGCACTTTACCTTTGTAAACAGTGCGTAGGAATGCACACGCTCTGTAAGGAAAGTGAGGACCCACGACTTTTTTCCTTGTAGAAAAAATTCGGGGTCCGCAGGTACCATGTGTGTCACCTGCGAACCCCCGCGGGCGATTTTTGAACCATATTTTTCCCTTAAAAATAAGATTTAAAGCCTAAAAATGAATTGTAAATGGATGAAATGCAAGATTAAGAGGTCGCAGATTACCTGGGACTGACGATTCTCAATTTCAACAAACATATTTTCCAGAATCTTTACAGGAACTTTTTTACCCAAAAGCTTCTACTTTTCACTCTGAACTTGAACGGTAAAAATGAAGTTGAAAAAGTCCTTTTTATAAGTTTTTTCGAATAGATGAATTTTTAATTTATTTATTTTTCACTTTAAAAGGGTATTTTTGAAGAATTTTTTACTCATCTTAAACATGTATGTGTAATGTTTCAAGTTTTTGTGCAGAAATTGGATTTTTTAGGAGAATTGATCATTTTTCAACAAAGAGCATACTTTTATCACTTTTTCGGACTCTTTCAAAAATTCACGAAAAAGTGAAACATTGGAGTTCTCTTTTAAGCCCTTTTCAGACTCTCTAAACATGAAAATATTGCCAAGTACTTGATTGTTCGAACTCGTTAAAGTAAATGAATGATCGTCCCTTTAGTATAAGTTTACCCCTTTTATGGATTGAAATGGACTATTTACGAAAAAGGTATACGTTGACTAATTACGGTCAATAGAGTTCTCTCCTGCATTATTTTATCCTTTTTCGGGCTCGAGAGACTAAATTTACGAAAAAGTACACCCATGGAGTTTTCTTAAGTTTTTTCTTCTGACTCCCTAAAATTGAAAAACACTGAGTTTCTCCTATACTAGACTCGTTAAAATTTAACAGTAAAGGACCTGTTCAATTTCAAACAAGAACGAACCACTCCTTCTTAGGGTTCAAATCTAAAACTAAGTTGGACTCATCCAAAGGATGAGCTTATAAATAAGCAAATGTTATCCTTCTCAAGCTTGTCAAAAATAAAGAGGTACTTGCCAGAAATGGTGGGGGAAAAGAGAGGAAAATGGGCGTGTTTGTTGTATTTTGATTCTTCGAAAATTCAGTCGACCACTCTTTAACACGACACTTTCATTCACCTGGGTTGGGAAATCCTTTTCCTAATAGTTAATCAAACCTCATTGAAAGTTTTCATCCGGTTTCTAGGTATTAGCTTTGGGTCAATTGTCGCCAAGCCATCTGCGGTGTCGTTATGTGTTCAAGAGGACAGTTTAAATAAACCATTCATCTTCAAAATATCTGTCATCCATTTTTTACCATCCCTGAGTCAGTCCTTGCCAATATATTTTCAAAACTTGATCTATGATTTCGTGTTGTGGGCTTGCCTACGACGGATCGCTTTCTATCGACGACAACTCATTATCTGGGAAGTTGATCTAGAAATGTCAGTACCTTAATAACCCTCATTTCACGGTTTGAGAGATATTCATGTTTGAAGCTTATAACCCTAGTTAGTGGGCTAAAACCCCATGGGGTTGTGGAATGGGTCATTGAAAAGTCAGTAATTAATAATTTTTAAGCTCCTAAAATCCCTCCCACGTTCACTTGTTGAAGACCCTCTCAACCTAAGCATTTATATAAATTGTGATCCTCATATCCTCCTTATGAAGGGATTTCGCGACCTGAAATAGGTCATCTTTGAATTTGCGCTCTAAATTTTTTTCTATGAAGGTTCAGAAGCTAAAATTTTATGAGACGAAGTCGAAATCCAGCTCCTATAAAAATTTCAGATCAAGGTGTGAAATATTTTCGGGGATATGATCTATGGAAGTCAGTGTTTTTGAAGGCTTCTGAACTTCATCTCAAAGATGTGACCTTGGGAAAATCGTCTTAACTCTCTCTATGAGTATCAGATTTGAATTCTGTAAAAAGTGACAGATATTTGATCAAGAGATCATGTGTTATTCTCAAAAGTAAAAGTGCTTGAAAGAGAACTGAACTTGAGCGACCGGAAAGGTCTCGTCGTTGCGGTTTCTGCCCCGTGAACGATTCGAAAAACTAATGTCATATGAGGAAGATATCGTGTTATGTCCGTTTTCCCAAACAGCAAAAATTTTGTGATTGGATGCCCAGTCAGCATGCAGGTATAGTCAGAAGGTATATTATAGGGAATATTCCCTTTTCTTACAGCGAATTCGATCGCACCACGTGGCTTAATCTGGGTCGTTGATCTTGTGGTATGGAGATGTGTTTTTGGTCGTTGTATGGTTTGTACGTTTGTTTATGAACCATTAGATGAGCGACACATGGCAAGCTCGGAGGCTGCCACATGTCCTCTGGATGCTGTGGTAAAATTTTGTGGAGTCGGGGAGGTCAACTCTGCGACCTCCATCCTACCGTGAAGACCTCCAACCATTCCGCCTACGACTTGTTACTTAATACTATAGGGTTGCGGCATCGTTTTATGTTATATCGTGTTTGAATTTGGAGGGGAGGACTGCCAGCAGTCCCAACCCACTAGCGGCCCCAAGGTTTGTTCACATGACTATGCCAACAACCGCAACATTTACACTGGCCAACAGTTTCGTAAACCATAACGAAAACTGTTCCAAATATTCCGGTCACATGTAAGGTTTGCGAAAAGGTTAAGGAAACAGTTACATTATATGTAGACTATGGAAGTTATGGTGGATCTGATCACATGCGAGGTGGTAGCATTGAACTTGCAGTTGACAGTTTGATGGACAGTATTTCCAGCGAAGATTTAAACCAGTCACATGGGCACGGTCTCATGGCTTTTATTGCCACAGTTTTAAGAACTGTGTCAACTCTAGGTTTCACTCCAACTCAATGAGGAGATATAAAACTATAAAACCGCGGAATTAAACTTGTATTTTATCACATGTGATGGTTTTAGAAACCATTTCCCTGCACGGTTGGTGGAACACGAGTTATACTTCGGGGTTAAAGGAGCAACTCCAGTTCCGCTACATGGAGTTTCGCTCCAAATTTATTGTAGCCATGGGGTTTGTGGGGGTTGGCATGTCGCAACCCCCACCACTAACCGTAATGTTAAATGCATGCGGTCTAGACTGGTGGGAACTGTAGCGACACCCTAGAATTTAGGGTTTTTACCAAAATTAGCCACAGTTAAGTGCAGTCTCAACTTTTAGTGGAGCTTTTCTAGCTCACATTGGAAAAAATGCATTGGGAGGTTAAATTTCGACCAATTTGGGTGAAACAAGAGTCTACCTAGACTAATTTGAGTATTCTAGAGCCATCGGTGCAGAGAAAACAGCCATTAGTGCTTTTAAACACATGTAATTTACAATTTTGAGCATAATGACCAAGAGGGACATGCCATTGGGAGCTGGACCAGCAGATGTAGCCCAAGAGGGGTGAACTGCTTCATCATGCCTACTGTGTAAAACTTTTGTGTGATTGTATTTCTCTATTATACATTGTTGTTCAGTGTTTTTTTAGGCTTATTTTCATGCTTAAAGTTCACAAATTCATATATGTTTCATGGTTAAAACACTCATTCTTTAAGCAAACAAATGGAGACAAATTGTACATGTGTATATTACTGAAAGGACACTTAGCACAACAAAGCTAATACTGCAGCACTGCATACAGTCATTATAAAGGTATCATTGTACTAAGTCATTGTAAATGTATCATTGTAAAAATTTTACAAGTGTCTATCTACCAAGAGTTGAAGAGGCAGTGTCGGGAGGTCTAGGATCATCATTAGGTGGTTGTGTCATAGTTGGGGTTATGTTCAAGTGTGTATTATTCTTATACATCATTCTATATCATTGTAAAGAGGACCATTTTCCCTGGTACGGGAATCCATTCTTATTTTATTCTTCTATAGGGTGGTAGGGTGGTGCTAGGCTAGTGCATGAAGTCACCAACAGGTTCAAGCCTGTGAAAAATTCAAGGTGGTAGGGTGTGTTACACTGAAAATTGTCACTTTGACATTATGCTAACTGTATGAGCTCATTATTACTCATGCTTCTCCCTTTTGCAAGTCTAACATATCAGTTCCTCATGTCAAGCCTTGAAAATCAGAAAAAATTCCTAAAAGTCTCCTAAACTTTGGTGTCGCACTTTCTGGCTATCCTGCCTGTGGTCCCGCACCTAATGTTCAGCTTTCCTGCGTTCCTGAATGCACTTTATCTTTGTTATAGGTGCGGACCCCTGTAAGATTAAAAAGGCGCAAGTAAATCCTAAAAATCTCAATAAAAGTAAATTCTGGAAGCTTCTAGAATGGATTTTACGGTGGCAGAACCGCTCTTGTGAGGTGCATGAATCCCTTACCTTATGGAGCTAACCCCTTGATGTGAGGATCTTATCCCTTTGAAGGAGGATTCTATCCCTTCATACTTGGAACAGAAAACCTCCTCTTTTCCACTATAAAAAAGAGGCATTGGGTAGCCTCAAAGGGAGTTCAAGCTTAAGAATATTTTGAGGTTAAGTGTTGTTGAAATTTAGACTCAGTTAACTAAGACTTTTTGAGGAGAGATTACATACCTCTACTTGTCTTGGTTGGAGGAGTGCAGAACTTGTCAAAGTAAATGAGACTCCTGCTTCAGGCCCCGGAAAGTCCTGTGCAACATCAAGGCTCAGGTTGTAAGGATTTTCTACTTTTGAAATTAATACAAATATACTCATTTTTCTCAATAAGCTTTCAATCAATGGTTTATTTCATAGATTCCTTGATCACTATGATAAGCATGGTTTATGATGATTTCTATACATGTGCTATGTAATACTTTGCTTGTTTGTGACTGCAGGTTTACGAGGAAAACTCCTTCAAGCGCGTGAGGGACAACGACGACTTCAAACAAGCACTGGACAAACGGTAAGTCTTTTACACCTCTATAGAGCTTTTTGTAAACCTTACATGCTTAGAGAAAGATTAGTATGTTTGCTTGTTTGTTGCTAGATACTTTTAGTACTAGGGAGATCGGTCTTGTCCGCGAGACGGATTAATCCACACAACAAATTGGCGACTCCACTGGGGAAAGAACTTGTTGTTTTTGGTTCTCTTTTATTTTGATTTGAGGAAACGCTTTTCTTTGTTTTTGATTGATGGACATCTGCCTGGGTAGCTTAGGTTTTCTTTGTTTTTGAAATTTTTGAAATCCTTTAAGTTTTTCTCTAGTTTTCCTGGGACTGCACTTTGCCTTGTTTTCATAGTGCGGGCAGTTTCGCACTTTTCCTGTGTAAACAGTGCGGGACCGCATCTATCATATCTTGGAGCCTACGGACCCTGTTAAAGTTTTGAAAAACTTCATATTTCTTTCTTTAGATTATCTTGATTTTGATTTTTAGTTTTTGTTTTCTGCCCAGATTCATGATTGTTTCTGTCAAAGGCTTTATGTTAATAAGTCTCAGCAGTATTGGTGTTTTGATGATTTTCTAGAAGTTTTGCGTTTTGGATTGCATTTCACTTGGTCTTTGTAGCGATTTGAAGCATTTGACATTTTGAAGTACCTCAGATTACGTTGGTCTTTTCTGTCTTTTTGCTGGATCTGACCTAATTGTGAAATCATTCTTTATTGAGAAACAGAGTTACCTGTTTCTTTGCAAATCTTCGAAAAAAAAAGTTTGTTATTGGTTTTTGAATTTCATTTTTTATAAAAACATAATTGAGTGCTTTCGATCTGTTTGTTGTTCTGGACGAATAGATCCTTAGTTTGTTGAACAACTAAGTAAAAACATTCTTCAAAAAAAAAAAATCTTAAAGCTTTTACTCATTTAGATTGTTAAAGTTCGTAGTTTTCAGTGCTATTAAACTTTGTAGATCTCGAAATTAGTTTGTAGTTTTGAGTGCTTTTAAAATTTCTAGATTTCTTTTGAAGGAAAATTATTTTGTAGCTTCGAATTTTTGGAAAGTGAAAGGATTTTTATTGTGAGTTTTGATAATTTATTGGAAAGGACAAAAATATTTTCTTTCGAGTATTCTTTATGTTTAAAAAAGGAATTGTTTATTAAAAAGAGTTGTATTCTCTAACTTTTCCTTAATTAGAATTTCATTGAAAGAAAACAATCTGATTATCATTTTTAGGTGCATTTTTAGTGTCTTTTGGAAATCGAGTCTTCACACCATTAGAGTTTCATTTCCGCGCCCATTGACTTAAGAAACAGCTCTTAAAAGTATCGCTTAATTAAAATTCATCTAGCAATCTTTTATTTTCTAGGGCTCTTATCACCAACATAGCTTAGGCTAGTATCTTGGAGTAGGGAGTAGTTAACTCTCCAAGGTAGTAAAAACAAACAAGTAGACAAATCTTGCGGTAGGAGATAAATCCAATTGTAATTTGTATAATCTGGGAAGCTTCTCCTAAAGAATTCAATCACGAGATCATGTCCGAACCTTTGAGACAATCAATTTTGTTTCATTGTGGAAGATAGAAGATTTTGCACGTATTACAAACGGTAAACCTCGGATTAACCATTGTCGAGGAGCCTGGGGTCACTTGTCGGTAAACCTCGGATTAACCATGTCAAGGAGCCTTCAAGGGGATTTAGCTTGCTACTCTGCCCTTGCGCGTGAAATCGGATCGTAGACTGTTCCCCCAGTTATATTTGTTACTGTTGGTAACCTTAATGTCCATTATCTTAAGATTATTTCCTAAGGTGACGATGAAGGAAAGATCTCACTGTACCTGGAGCAGACATCGACTAGACTCACTTGGACTCTCTAGGGGGTTCTCTTCACACGAGATGGTTCTGTGAGGAAACTTGTGCCAGTCTGTTTCATTAAGCAGGTTGTCGGGGTAACTGTTCCAACCACCCTTTCTGTGTTAAATTTCTACTAAGTTGGATTTCATCACCAACTAGTGTTTTTAGTACGGAAAGTTACTGTTTGTGTGTGGT
This sequence comes from Pinus albicaulis, assembly GCA_034641835.2. Taxonomy (NCBI): domain Eukaryota; kingdom Viridiplantae; phylum Streptophyta; class Pinopsida; order Pinales; family Pinaceae; genus Pinus; species Pinus albicaulis. Next base: position 27,074 of record JAXQQM020092074.1, on the reverse strand, counting down.
TTGAACTCTTAGATTTTTAAGCGCGTGATTCAGCTGTTTGTTTTTTAGAGACTTTAGGTGCTTTCATTGAAATTTTCTTTGTTTGCGTGTGATTAGTTAATATTTAATCGTGGCGGAATTGCCGAGACAATCCCGGAGACTACAAGGGAAACCCCCTGAATATTCACCAAGTCAGCTTGAAGGGCTTCGTGCTCTGGTATCATCTAGTAGTGGTAGGATTAGATCAACAGAAATTGGAAGTTCATCCATAGTCATCCATCCTGATCATCAAATACCTACAACATAATACATTCAAGAATCGATTTCAGTTTCTGAAGTTACTGGTAGTATTCCTGCTTCCAGTGAACTGGCTGACGAACCTAAAACTGAACCTTAGGTTTTAGAAACATCCTCAGGATTTATTTCACCAACTTCTAGCGATCGTGGTTCACCTAGGGTAAGAAATATTGTCACTGATGATCTTCCAGCTGGTCTTATTTCCATTGAAGAACTTACTAATCCAGACGAAGATATATCTCTTCCCAATTCCCCTCAATCTTTAAATCTTAGGGAGTGTGAATCTATTTTCTACAGCCCTATTCGAACTAGTGCTTGGTATCTATCTCTAACAAACTTTTTAGAGAATCCGGGTATTGCTTTTTCTCCACCTCGAGTTCCATTTCATCCTACACCCAGAGGTTACTATCCGCCATCCATTATGGCCGGAGAGTCATCCATGTTTTCCCAGACACCGGAATCATTTTTACACAGTGGTCCTTCTTTTCCTTCGGAATATCACGCTCTGTCTGGTACTTTCTCGGGAGCAGCTCCTCAACCAATCGAACAAGTGTTGTCATCTGGTAATAGTGGTGTTAAAACTGAAACGTTGAACACAGCACAAATCTATATGATGTCTGGTAATGTTCCGAATCCTCAACCTCAAGGCAGTCAGTTACCGCCTGGGGGGCCAACACAGGGAAATTCGTTGCCGCCTGGGGGGAAATCTTCAGGTAGTTAGTTACCACCTAGGGGGCAACCTTCAGGAAGTCAGTTACCGCCTAGAGGGCAACCTCAAGGTAGCTTTTTCCCAGAACAAACTGTGGAATCATATTATTTTGGGGGACAACCCCAAGGGCAGTACACACCTCAAGGGTATCAGCCTTCAGAACAGTATATGCCCCAAGGTCAACCCCAAACTCAATATGCTCCTCAGGGTCCTTATCAACCCCAGCTTCAGTATGCGCCTCAGGGTTATCAACCTCAAGGTCAGTACCCAATTCAAGGTTTCCAACAGCCTTCTGGTCAGCCATCTATCCAAGGAGCCAGAAATGTACCACTTACTTATCAGCCCTACGTTCAACCAGGTTATGGTCCTTACGTTCAACCTTCTGCGGGACAATACCCCGGAATGAATATGGTGTGGGATCCGTCCCAATATCAACAGCCTATCCAGCCTAATGTGCAGTTGCCTTATCAACCTGGACAGCCTTTAATTTATGGTCCAATTCAGCAACCTGTCCAGCCTACTATTCCAACTCCTGCACCTGGTCCTGTTCAGCAGGCTGGTCCTAGTTCACCTAAGACTCCGCCTCAAACTGCTGCAATATCTGCTACGTCTGTTCAACCTGTAACACCTGCTTTTGGAGTATCTGTAACCCCGAGTTCGTGTATGCCTGAATCCGTGCAAATCCCTCAAGTTTCTGTACCCCAGTCAGGATCTTCGGTTCAGACTTTGGTTCAGATGCCTACGAGTCAAGCTGCTACGAGTACAGTTGTCACAAGTCAACCGCAATTCACGTATCAACCGTACCAGGGACAGCCGCAATTCGGTCCCTATACACAAAATCCAAACTATCAGTATCAACCGTACCCTGGCTATACTTATCAACAACCTCAACAACCCCAGTTCGGTACAATTAATCCTAGTTTTCCAAAAGGTTATACAATTCCTAATGCTAATCCGATTCCCAGTTATCCTGGGTATCCTCCTCCTGGAACTGCTTTGGCTACTCAAGGTTTTCGTGACCCTAACCGCCAGTTACCATTTATCGCAACTTTGGATTTACCTGATTTGACGCGCCTTACGAATGATCCAATTTTCTATTATCAGTACTGGTCGCCAATGCCGCATAAGTTGCCCAGTGATATACCAAAATTTGAAGGTAAGTCAGGAGAGGATCCATCAAATCACGTCATGACTTATCACCTTTGGTGTGCATCTAATTCAATTATTGATGATTCGATTCGCTTCCGTATTTTCCAAAGAACTCTTATTGGTCTTGCAGCCAAATGTTACATTGAGTTACCAAGAGGCTCATTTCATAACTTCAGTTAGTTAGCAATTGCCTTCTTGACTCGTTTTCAGTTGCCGTTCAGATACGACAATGGCACGGAATTATTAACTTCGCTGAAACAATCCACGTCTACGTATATTTCTGATCATATTCATGAATGGCGACGTAGGAGACGTTTGGTGAAAGTTTATATTCCGGATCAAATTTTGGCGGAATGGTTTATTAAATCATTGTTGCCCAAGATTACTAAAGATGTAGCTAAGGCTGGTGTTGTTACTGAAGAGCAAGTAATTGCTTAAGCTCAGTACCTTGACCTCGTTTATACGCAGTCGGGTACTTTACATGAAAAAATCCCAGACCTTCCAAAACAAGGTCAGATAGTTGCTGCTCCTTCAGGGTCTCATGCCGCCGACGGTAAGATTGGTACGGTCAATACTAAAAATAAGAATAAATCTTCAAATAATTCTTCTCCAATTATAACTTTACCTGATTCACCGAAAGGAGAATCTTCCCCCGAAGTTTCTGCCGATATTCATGTTGTGGAGACATCTACAACTAAATCTAAATCCGGTAGTAAAAAGAAAGGGAAGAATATAAAAAAAAAGAATTCGAAAGAAAAAACTGATAAAAATGAATCCAATGACGAAAAACGTAAACCACGTTATCCTTGTTACATTTGTGACTAAGATCGTTTTACTAGGAATGCCCACATCGGGCCGAGGTTGCAAAATTCGTCAAAGGTTCACAACCTGCTGTCTTGAAGGATCCCTTTCCGACTCAAGATATTAAGTTGGTTGGTTCTACTTCGACTTTCTCAGAAGAGCCCATTTTTATGATGTCTCATGTAAGGATTGCGACGCGATCGCAAGATTATGGTACTAAGAATTCTGTTGATGGTAAAGAAGCAGAATCTTCTAATGCAAATACGTCAACTACACCTCCTCCTGTTTCTGGTCCGCTACATATTGAGAAACCGAACCCAGACTTAATAATCAAACCGCCTGCTAAAGGTGTTCTTCGTAAATCAGCTTTCAATCCACATGTGAGAGCTGCTCAGAACTACAACATTGTTGAAGGCTTAGCTATTTCTCCTTCAGCAATGTCGGATTTGGAAGTGCTGCAATCATGCCCAGCACAGCGTAAATTTATTTTGTCTGCCATAGGAGCTGTTGATATTCAGGATTCTAATCTTATAATCTTCGATCTAGAAAATAGTACACCTCGTCTACCTCATCAGATGGCTTTCCAGATACCAGGGTTAGTCAAAAATAGACCGATCTATCGGATTGTAATTGATGAGGGAGCTTCAACATGTATTATGTCAATTCAGTGTTGGAAATCGCTCGGTTTTCCTACACTGAACCAATATCCAATGATTCTTAAGGCTTTTGATGGTCGAGGTTTCCACCCTTTTGGTATTTTGTAGGATTTACCCATAGGGGTTGAAGCTAAAGTTGTAAATCTAGATGTGGAAGTGGTTGATGCCCCTCTTGATTACAACCTTCTTCTGGGTCGTAGTTGGTCTTACGCTATGACTGTTGTTGTCTCTTCGGTCTTCCGACTCATAAAATTTCCATATCAAGGAAGGATCGTTACAATGGTCGGTTAACTTATTTTTCTTAAAGAATGACCTCCCCAAAAAAACAATCAGTATGACTGGTAAAAACATTTATCTTGTACGGATATTGCAGGTAAATTTGATTAAAGATTAAGTTTTGTAGGAACTTTTCATTCTCTCCTAACGTATCGCCTTCTGTTGCAACTATTCATATGATTTCGTCAGACTCTGTTATGTTTGATGATCCTTGGATCGTACCTTCCGAATCCGAGTTAGATTCAATTGATGGCATGATGCCTTTAAGTCCATTTGAACTTGCATATCAGGCTGTACAGTCATTTTCTGACCCCTCTTCAACCGAAATTGATCCAGTGAATGGGATCCATGAGGAATCACTTTCTATATCTAGTTCATCCACAATGGAATTTCCTGAACTTGTTCATGCTGATGAGAAAATTCGTGAGTTCTTGTCTGTTGACGATTTACCGTGGGAAGATTTGCATCACCGATCTTTGTTTTTACCTAAACTAGATCATTTTGAAGATGATTTCGCTTCAATTTTCACTGCTGAATATGTCAAGGAACCGCAGAATCCATTAAAAAATCCTGATTCTGAGTTAAAATTAGAAAATATTTCTCGAACGATTCCAATTGACATTTCAGTAAAACCTGGAATAATTGAAAACATTCATATAGGTGCTTCATGTACTGAAGAAGAAATTCAAACTTATAAAGCCCTATTTCAAGAATTTCGTGATGTGTTTTCCTGGTCCTACGAAGAAATGCCAGGAATTGATCCGTCAATTGTCATACATGAAATCAAGACTTACCCGGATGCCAAGCCTGTCCGTCAACGTCTACGTCAAATGCATCCTAGGAAAGCTGCTGCTATCAAAGCAGAGGTTGAAAAATTACTTCGTGCAGGTTTTATTTATCCGATTCCCTTAACGGATTGGGTATCTAATATTGTTCCTGTGACTAAAAAACAAGGAACGATACGAGTATGTATCGATTATAGGGATATTAATCGAGCTTGTCCGAAAGATAATTATCCAACTTCCTATATCGATCAAATAATCGATGATTATGCCGGCAGTGAAATGTTTTCCTTTATGGACGGTTTTTCCGGTTATAATCAAATAAACATACTCCCCGCTCATCACCAAAATGCCTTTATTTGTCCGTGGGGATACTTCACTAGTACAAAATGGCTAATTTGTTACTAAAAAAACGACTAAAATTTGCATATAAACGACTATTTTTCAGTCGGTGACCAATAGTAGCTAATTTACAGTATCTTATAACGCGACCAACTTTTGGTCATTTTTAGCTTAGTCATTAATTGGTTATCTCAATTTTGTTGTCTAGTTGTATATTTGGTCATTAAATAATTGCGGTGACTAAATTTTTTAGTCACCCAGTCATTAATTTCATCATTTTTTACTAGTGTTTGTTGCTTACCTAAACCACTCTTGAGATTGAAGAACGCTGGAGCAACTTTTCAAAGGGCAATGTCTTATGCGTTTCATGACATTAAGCACATTGTGCAACCGTATCTCGATGATTTACCTGCTCATTCATCACGTAGGGCTGACCATCTTACACATTTACGTGTTATCTTTATGAGATGTCGGCATTATCGAATTCGGCTAAATCCACACAAATGTGTTTTTTGTATTGAGTCGGGTCGTTTACTGGGATTTGTTGTCTCGAAAGCAGGTATTCGCGTCGATCCGTCGAAGGTCAAAGCTATTGTTAAGTTACCTCCTCCTTCGAATTTACGCCAACTCCAAAGTTTGCAGGGGAAAGCAAACTTTTTATGTCGATTTATTCCTAACTATGCCGAGCTTACAAAATGTTTTAATCGGTTGCTAAAACAGAACATTCCATTCTTTTGGGATGAGATCGCTGATCGATCTTTTGATGCACTTAAACACGCGTTGACCCATGCACCGTTATTGCATCCTCCCAACTACAACCAGGATTAAATTTTATATCTCGCCGCTTCTCATTCCACTATTGGGATGGTGTTAGTTCAGGAAGATGAATCTCATACTGAACATGTGATTTACTATCTTAGTCAAAATCTGCATCCGACTGAGATTAAGTACACACATGTGGAGAAATTGGCTCTGGCAGCTGTTCAAGCTGTCCAACGATTTAGACATTACATATTGTTACGCAAAACTACGGTAATTTCTGATTGCAACCCTATGATGTACATTTTGACCAAACAATTGCTAGGGGGCAAGTATTCCAAATGGATAGTCATCCTGCAGGAATTCGACTTGGAATTTGAAAAATCCAAGGCGAAGAAATCCTTAGTCTTTGTGGAACTAATGTGTGATTTCCCCTCTACTGATATTGAAACTATGGCAGAGCAACCCATTGCGAACGAATCTTTGTTTCTTATCAGTACTCTTGATCCATGGTATGGAGATATTATTGTTTATCTCCAAACCCAATCTTTTCGGCCTGAAATCTCGTGGTCTCAGCGACGGAAGATACGTTTCCAATCCCAACAGTATAATGTTATTGGTGATACACTTTATCGTCGTGGAGCGGATTCTGTTTTCCGACGCTGTCTTATTCATGAAGAAGCTGAAAAGGTTTTAAATGACTGCCATTCTGGAGCATGTGGCGGTCATATGTCTGGGTATGCCATAGCCCAAAAGATATTGCGCGCTGGTTATTTCTGGCCGTCCTTATTCAAAGATTTTATTTACACAGTCCGGAAATGCCACAATTGTCAACTTTTTGATCGTAAGATGCGCGCGCCACCCGCTCCTCTTCATCCCATAATTGCTATTGGTCCTTTCGCAAAATGGGGTATCAATTTTATTACATGTAACCCTCACTCGGCCGGGGGGCATGCATATATTATCTTAGCAGTAGATTATTTTACTAAGTGGGCCGAGGCGATGCCTACATTTTCGGCTGATGGCAAGACTGCTGCAACTTTCGTGTTTAATCACATAATTGCGAGGTTCGGTGTTCCTCAAGCCATTATTACTGATCATGGAAGCCATTTTCGGAATATCATGATGACTGAACTGATAGAACAGCTTGGCCTGCGCCACGATAGTTCCACTCCGTATTATCCGCAAGCCAATGGTCTGGTCGAAGCCATAAATAAATTTTTAGTCACTATGATCAAACGAATTATTGGTATTCACAAAACGAATTGGCATTCCATGTTATTTTCAGCACTTTGGGCATATCGAACTTCAATCAAAACATCAACTGGTTTCACTCCCTTTCAACTCGTTTACGGTTTGGAAGTTGTGTTGCCGATTGAATGCGAAATTCCATCTTTGAAATTAGCCATAGAGTTACTCCCAGCTACGTCTGAAGAGGAGAAACGTTTTTTGTACTTGGCTCAATTGGATGAAAATCGGAGAAACGCTGCAATAGCAAATGAGGCTCATGTCAAAAGAGTAAAAGCTCAGTATGATAGAAGTGTTACCCCTCGAAATTTTTCAGAAGGAGACCTAGTCTTAGTTTATGATCAAGCCAACGATAAGCTAGGAGCTAGAAAATTCATGCCCATGTGGCATGGTCCTTTCATTGTTAAGCGAAAGCTAGCAAAAGGGGCCTATGAGCTGATAGATTTTGATGGTATCCCTTTGGATAAGCCCAGAAATGGGTTATATCTGAAGCGATATTATGCTTAAACTTGGTATGGAGATTTTTTATTTTTTAGGTTAGATTTCTTTACTGCTGGTGTGTCTTAGATTAGAAAGGTGTGCCTAGTTTAGAAGTGTGTTTTTATCACTATTCCTGCTTATCTGAGTTTTACTCTTGATATTGTAGATGTCGACGTCTCTTCAAACCTAAATTGGTTTTGCTAATGGTTCTTGTCGTAGTACACAGAACATTTCTTCCACAGCTTGGGTTATCTATTCACCCTCTGACGAGTTAGTTTCCATGCATGGGGTAAGCCTTGGTCAAACAACGAATAACATTGCCGAGTATAGTGCAGTGATTGAGTTATTATCTGAGTCCATATCATTTGGGATTCGGAGTTTGATTGTGAGGTTGGATTCTGAACTTGTTGTATTATAGCTTAACAGGGTTTATGCCATTAGAAATCCAGTGTTGTTACGGTTATTTTTAAGAGTTCGTCTCTTGGAACATGAATTTGACTACATTGAATATCAACATATTCCAAGACATTTAAATACATTAGCAGACGCAGTTGCTTCTAGTATGATAAATTGACATTTGCAGTGATCAAAACAGTAAAACAAATAACATTCATAACATGTATACAGATAGCCGGTAAATAGTGATATATCATAGGATAGAAGTGTTTTCAAAAAATATACATCGTCTTCGATCATAGGTTGGAAACACCTTATGATCGGAAAATGATAACACAAAAAGTCAAAAATATGAGTCTACAACACGATCATCCCATCACTGATGGTGATCACGATAAGAAACCACTGCCCGAGCCACCCGGCACAGGAACCTCCTAAAAGGTCCTGGAACACCAATCACGTATCTCTGCAATCTGAGTGGAATGTCATCTATGTTTGTCTCCAGAATGTCTAGAGTCAAACGCTCTAGATGATGCTCTAAATCAGTCAAGATTTCTGTTGATTAGCCTGCTGGAGCTGGTGCGGCTGCAATTGGTTGTTTTCTTTCATAGGGTTGGAGATGGGCTGGTCGCCATGGGCCCACATCTATATTCAACAAAATTTTGGTTATTAATTTTCAAGACGATTTAAAAAATTTTTTAAAAAAAAAGGTTTCTTAGAAATTAGAATTCGTTGAAAATGATTTTACCTGAGTCATCCCACTGTTCCCCTGCTGGGAGATTCATCTCTCGGTCGCCGTGGAAATCTATCTTGGCATACGGAAATTCCTCAATGACAAAAATTTGTCGATCCAACCAATGGAAATATGAAGAATGAAATCGAACAATCTCAGCACCCTCAATACCGTGACGAGCCATCAGTGCGGACCAACAAACCATCCTTGGTTCTCTAAGTCGACCGGCATCAACAAGGATACTCTGTGGAGCTAGCATCGGAATCCTCTCTAGAGAAAAGGAGACAACAATGGATCCATATCCAAAGTAATTCAGTTTCCCGTTTTTTTCTCTAGTTAGTTGGCCTTTTATATTAGCCAACACAGCGTCACACCAGTTGAAAATAGTACCGTGAAAACATTCCACAGCAATGCGCATCTGAGAACCGGTAGCAAGATGCAATGCTGCACTCCCGCACAGCCTGGTAACAGTAAATTCAATAACTTTCAGCTCGGGACGGATGATAGTTTTTATATCAATCCGTTTGTCCCTGGGGTTTGCTTCATCATTACAGAATTCTTGTCGAAGACTAGCAACAATCTGGCCACCTGGCCTAGTCCCAAACAAGGAGAGTTGTTCGCCCCTCTTGGACAAAGCAATCAGAAAATAAATTTCCTCCAGCTCGATTTCAAGCCGGTGGCCACCAATAATGAAACACCGGTCCTGCACGTTCCACCTGTTTACCAGCCATGTCAGGAGTTCTACCTGTGCTCTCATGCCTTGGATGGCCCAGAATTTATATATACTGCATGCTCTTAATGTTTGCATTGTGGGAAAATGGAGCATTGCGACTTCATCCACGTCCTCATGTTCACGTTCTCTCCAAATTAACATCTTGTTAATCCTACAATACATAAAAAGATAGATTAGAACAATCTAATGTGAAAAATTTTGGGCGGCAAAAGAGAAATTTGAGTTTTAAATTTAAACGCACGGGGACTGCACTTAACCTTTGTAAACAGTGCGTAGGAACGCACAAGTTCTATAAGGAAAGTACAGACCCCGCGGGCAATTTTCGAACCATATTTTTCCCTTAAAAATAAAATTTAAAGCCTAAAAACGAATTGTAAATGGATGAAATGCAAGATTAAGAGGTCGTGGATTACCTGGGACTAACGGTTCTCGATTTCAATAGATGGATTTTCCAGAATCTTCACAGGAACATTTTTACCCAAAAGCTTCTACTTTTCACTCTGAACTTGAACGGTAAAAATGAAGTTGAAAAAGTACTTTTTATAAGTTTTTTCGAATAGATGAATTTTTAATTTATTTATTTTTCACTTTAAAAAGGGTATTTTTGAAGCATTTTTACTCATCTTAAACAGGTATGTGTAATGTTTCAAGTTTTTGTGCAGAAATTGGATTTTTTAGGAGAATTGATCATTTTTCAACAAAGAGCACACTTTTATCACTTTTTCGGACTCTTTCAAAAATTCACGAAAAAACGAAACATTGGAATTCTCTTTTAAGCCCTTTTCAGACTCTCTAAATATGAAAATATTTTCGAGTACTTGATTGTTCGAACTCATTAAAGTAAATGAATAATCGTCCCTTCAGTATAAGTTTACCCCTTTTACGGACTGAAATGGACTATTTACGAAAAAGGTATACGTTGACTAATTACGGTCAATAGAGTTCTCTCTCGCATTATTTTATCCTTTTTCGGGCCCGAGAGACTAAATTTACGAAAAAGTACACCCATGGAGTTTTCTTAAGTTTTTTCTTCTGACTCCCTAAAATTGAAAAACACCGAGTTTCTCCTATATTGGACTCGTTAAAATTTAACAGTAAAGGACCTGTTCAATTTTAAACAGGAACGAACCACTCCTTCTTAGGGTTCGAATCTTAAACTAAGTTGGACTCATCCGAAGGATGAGCTTATAAACAAGCAAATGTTATCCTCCTCAAGCTTTTCAAAAATAAAGAGGTACTTGCCAGAAATGGTGGGGGAAAAGAGAGGAAAATGGGCGTGTTTGTTGTATTTTGATTCTTCGAAAATTCAGTCAACCACTCTTGAACACGACACTTTCATTCACCTGGGTTGGGAAATCCTTTGCCTAATAGTTAATCGAACCTCATTTGAAAGTCTTCATCCGGTTTCTGGGTATTAGCTTTGGGTCAATTGTTACCAAGCCATCTGCAGTGTCGTTATGTGTTCAAGAGGACAGTTTAAATAAACCATTCATCTGCAAAATATCTGTCATCCATTTTGACCATCCCTGAGTCAGTCCTTGCCAATATATTTTCAAAACTTGATCTATGATTTTGTGTTGTGGGCTTGCCTACGACGGATCGCTTTCTATCAACGACAAGTCATTATCTGGGAAGTTGATCTAGAAATCGTCAGTACCTTGAAATCTGCATGCCTTAATGGCAGGTTTCTTGCTTTCGACGACAGGTTACATCATCGACCTTTGATCGAATGATTCCATGAAATGTTTGAGTTCAGCTCGTCATTCACATTTCATGGATTGTACTGGGTACTTTGAGAGCCATTGACATTACTGGTGGTTACTCTCACACTTGTTAACAATTTACATCATTGACTGGTAATCAAGTGGTTTCTACCATGTTCGACTTCGACACATTCATTCGCATGGATAGAATCGTACTAGTTCGAGATGCGGAAATCAAGACCCTGGATCTAGTTTCTACCATCCAGGCTACGAGGAATTTTGTTATCATTTATACAGTGGACTATTTATAAACAGATGGCTGCGTCCATACTGTGTCTACACATGTCTATACTGTGATGTACTCAAAATCATTCCTGTATCAGAACAGTTGAATCAGTTTTTAGTTAGTTTAATCTGAGTATGGGAATGCCTACCTCAGTGGTGATACATATACATATATATTTTGCATTGAATGTTTTTACAGGTGCTGACTGGGGTGTCCACAGGATGATCCTTGAAATGATAAAGTACTGCACTCTTCATATATGACAGACTTCAACATCATCTATTCCAGACTTTGCACTTTAGGGGGCAATCTGTTACACTGAAAATTGTCATCCTGACATTCTGCCATGTGTATGAGCTCATTATTACTCATACTTCTCCCTTTTGCAAGTCTAACATATCAGTTCCTCATGTCAAGCCTTGAAAATCAGAAAAAGTTCCTAAAAGTCTCCTAAACTTTGGTATCGCACTTTCTGGATATCTTGCCTGCAGTCCCGCACCCAATGTTCAGCTTTCCTGCGTTCCTAAACGCACTTTATCTTTGTTATAGGTGCGGACCCCCGTAAGATTAAAAAGGCGCAAGTAAAATCCCAAAAATCTCAATTAAAGTAAATTCTGGAAGCTTCTAGAATGGATTTTGCGGTGGCAGAACCGCTCTTGTGAGGTGCATGAATCCCTTACCTTATGGAGCTAACCCCTTGATGTGAGGAGCTTATCCCTTAGAAGGAGGATTCTATCCCTTCATGCTTGGAACAGAAAACCTCCTCTTGTCCACTATAAAAAGAGGCATTGGGTAGCCTCAAAGGGAGTTCAAGCTTTTAGAATATTTGAAGTTAAGTGTTGTTGAGATTTAGACTCAGTTAACTAAGACTTTTTGAGATGAGATTACATACCTCTACTTGTCTTGGTTGGAGGAGTGCAGAACTTGTCAAAGTAAAGGAGACTCCTGCTTCGGACCCCGGAAAGTCCTGTGCAACATCAAGGCTCAGGTTGTAAGGATTTTCTACTTTTGAAATTAATACAAATATACTCATTTTTCTCAATAACCTTTCAATCAATGGTTTATTTCATAGATTCCTTGATCACTATGATAAGCATGGTTTATGATGATTTCTATACAGGTGCTATGTAATATTTTGCTTGTTTGTGACTACAGGTTTACAAGGAAAATTCCTTCAAGAGCGCGAGGGACAATAACGACTTCAAGCAAGCACTGGACAAATGGTAAGTCCTTAACACCTCTATAGAGCTTTTCATAGATCATATATGCTTAGAGAAAGATTAGTCTATTTGGTTGTTTGTTTCTAGATACTTTTAGTACTAGGGAGATCGGTCTTGTCTGCAAGACGGATTTATCCATACAACAGTCATTATTTGAATAAATCTGCAAGACTAATTTGTTCATCAATTGTATTTCCTATTCAAAACAACATCAAATGGATTAAAAATACTTGTTTCATGATAAAAACATAATAAAACTATAGTCATAGCAATAAATTTAACTTTCAAACAATTAAATGACTATAAAAAGTAGTTTCATTATTCATCTTTACCATTCCATAGTTACCATTTGCATTTTGGAGCTCTAAACCTGATTTTGCCCCCAAACTATAGTCGTTGATTGTGTGAAATTGGTAAGAATGTTTTGAATTCCCCCTACAAAAGCACATGTTGAATGCCCCCTGCAAGAGAAGATGCCCCCCAAGCTTCATTTCATTCACCTAAGTAGATTACTAATAGTTGGATGGAATGAAGGTTCATTTACGAGATCAAATGGAATACTCCTCTTAATTAGGAGAGGATTTGTTTCATTTTTTAACGAGCTTGTCACAGGAAAAGAACTATGCTCATGACCTGTTCCATTTTTTAACGAGGTTCACACAGTAAAAGAACTTTCCTCAAAGGCACTTGTTTCATTTTTTAACGAGGTTGACAGAAGAAAAAATAACTATCCTCATAGGTACTTGTTTCATTTTTTAATGGGGTTGACACAAGAAAAAATAACTATCCTCATAACTTTGTTTAATTTTTTAACGAGGTTGACACAGAAAAAGAACCATCCTCATTGTGCAGTTGGAGTAGTGAGTGTGTGCTAGAAAATACGTAGTCTAACGGAGTCATCATTTAGCGAGTTTGATGAGCATCACAAATACTAAGTTATAACATGCATTGACGGGTCTTCTCCAGGGTTTTCATTGAATTTTGGAATTTCCGAGGGTAATTTATGTGGTATCACCAGCCACCAAGGAGAATAACTAATGGGATCAGCTTGATATTGCACTGAAGATTTGAATAAAGGATCAAGCCATTTAGTACTCATAAAGGAGGAACCAGATAGGATTCAAGATGATGACATGGGTGAATTAAATGGAAAAATAATTGAAGATGAAGCAACAACAGATGTTGTTGCAACTAAAATAGATGGTTCAATCTAGGATGTTATCTCAACCATGGTCAAATGACCCAGTGTATACCCTATAGAATCTACGAGAACTGAAAGTGAAATAAGATCAACAAAAGAAAAGGAAGGTGATTAAGGAAAAGACTTGTACTGGTAAAGCTCCTACCGAAAATGAGTTGGAGTTAATGGTGTCTAGTCTTGTGATATTTCTTCGATCGGAATAAAAACAGGTGGAAGAACTTCACCGTCAGGCCCAAAGTATATTTCAGGTGGTTGACTGCACGATATGGGAGACTCAATGGCTACAATAGATTGTGGAGTGACCAATACAGAAACAAATTTCGGTTTTTCAACTTCGGGATAATATTTCCTCCACTTAGGGAATATAGCAACCAAAATATAACGGGATGATAGACCCTATTTCATTGGTCCTAGGGATGATGTCCATTTTTACCAATAACAGTTCCCCCCTAAAGCACAATGGGATCTGGATCAACTTCCAGTTGAACAACGTTGGGTTCAGGAGGTATGGTCTCACAGATTGGATGGATCGTGACCACGGGTAGTTGTGAGGACTCTGTCTCGACAACAATAGACAAACCAATATTTGTAGAAACAACTTGTGCCAACTCTGGTATATGGGAAGATGATGCTTCACCAGAGGTACTGATGGTACTAGTTTCGGTAGAGCGATGTCTACACGAACGATGGGGGAAAGGATTTTGTTCTTCCATGATGACTGATTTATTTTAACCAAAAAACAAAAAACAAAAAGGGGGTAATTCTAGGCAAAATGGTTTACCAAGAAACTGTGAACTGCAAAATACCTCCTGGCGAACCAAGAAGTACGGGCACGTAATCTCCCTAAATGTCGTGTTCGGTGTATCACAATTTCAAGGTGGCCGACTCGGTTCACTATGGATGGATAGCACCTAAAAGTTGTCCTCCCAAAAATACCCAAAGGTACATGGAGGCCCAAGTCTGTAATAGTGCTGTCTGAAGCAAAACCGTACAGTGAGAGCACCCCTTTATACTTATCGTACCGTAACACCGCCTGATATACCCGAAAGTATGTGGACGAGCTACGATATACTTACGTATGTGGAGTGAGGTATCACACTCGAAATGTATCATAGACAAGTTAACAACAGCTGCTAAGTTTTATGACGTCGGAACACGTCTCTAGCCTAGACCTTCTAAATGTTATCGTTATGGTTCCAATGCTTTGTTAAGTAAATTGAGATTAATTTGATGTTGATATTGCTTACAAATTTTCATTTCAAAGGTTCACCGTGATGATGTGTATGAAATTCCTAAAATGCAAGCTAAGAATGATAAAAAATCCTTCACTTTCAGCTTCTTCAATGAAAAACCTAGCTACTAGGGGAAGAGAGCAAATAATTTGTGAGAAAACAAATCAATGAACAAACAATGATTTCAAACTAAATGCAGATTTCCTAATGTTCATTTTGCAAAACACACATTATTCTACATGCAAATGCAAGTCTTTCTTTTCAATTTCCTTAATGTTATGAATGCAAAAAAGAAACTAGGTGCACTAAATCAATAATTCAAATGATTTTTACTTTCGAGAAACAAAGAATACAAACAACAATTTATATTTTTAAGGAAAAACGAGGATTTCAACAACAATTTATCCTATCAAGGAAATGAATATTTTACGACAATTTCATATTTTTGAAAGAAAATGATTCTTAATGTGACAATAAAAAGTACTTTGAAATCAATTTGTCAATGATAAAGATTTTTTTTTTTAAAACAACATTGAACAAATTTTCAGTCAAAGGAGAAGAAGTATATAGAGACACTGGTCAATTGAGGATCAAAATTTTCAAAACACAGTAGCAAACAAAACTAAAGCAAATTGCAAAGGCAAATTCAAAGGAATTTGGGTACTTTCAGGAGTCGACGTAGTCTCCAAGGGGAGACAATGATCTGCAACGCAGGCTAGGAAGGGAGACAGTGCTCTGCAAAACACTGTGTCTTGTCTAAGGGTGTGTTGGGCGCAATATACAAAGAAAAATACTACTGTTTAACTCACTGTCTTTTCTAATTTGGCTTTGAAAAAGTTTAATATTTATGAGTTACAACTACTGGGTGGATAAACAAAGCAAATCAGAGGCTTAAAAACCTAGAACTAAGAGAAATTCTCCCCTGTGGAGTCACCAATTTGTTGGGCCAGAATTGTGAATTACAGATAAATCACGCTTCCCTAGACAGGTGCTAGTCTAGAACAACAGTTGAAAGACTATACGACTATTTCTCCTAACTCAGAACAGATACATAGAAAGGATTTGAGGCTTACATGTTCAGTCACTTCCAAATGGATCCTTCTGTCGCTTCTGTTGCAGCTTCAAATTCAAGCAGTTTTGTGTTGAATGCTTCCTGCAAGAAAGAACACTAAAATAGCAGAAGATGCAATAATATATATATCTATTCAAGCTATTTAGCTAAATCAGTAAATCATAAACCATATATGTCAACCAAGATCTTGCAATATGGAAAATCAAAGCCAATAGAGATGCATATAGGGAAAAATAAGCAGTACTCTTTATTGATGATAGAAGGAGAGGTTACAACCTAGTGATTGATTTGAAGTGACCTTCCAGCAATGTTCCCAAGCCTCATCACAGTATAAATCTCTCCAGCAGCAGCTACACAAATCTAGCTCTCAATTGAAAATTCTCCAGCATTTCTCTACTCAAATTCTTCCTCTTCAAGCACTTAGATCTATGCTCAATTTATAGATGAACTGTAGGTTATTTTGTAATCAAAGACTTTCCAATAATAGGCAAGACATGTTTCCAATCATGTATATGTCAAATGGACACTTGGATCCAAAGCTTGACACATGTGAACTCTTCTAGAAGGCACTGTCCAAGTGGGGATTCCGGAACAATGAGAATTTCACTCCCAATGTGACCAACGCACCTGTGAATGTCGAGAAGTGCTTTACAGAGAATCCTTGCATGGGGCTACCAACATATGCAACACACTTAAGGCCCTTAGAGCCTACGTTGGTGATCTCTCATATGCTATATAATAAGCTTCAAACCATGGAAACCTTTGCTTGATGAAAGTCTTTCTTGATTTGTCTTGTTTCTTGTATTAGGGCATGTAGCAACTGAAATGATAGGGAATGATAGACCCTTGACCATTGGTTCTGGAGATGATGCCCAGTTAGCCAGGTCATTAGGAATGGTGCCCAAATTGACCTATAAAAAAGTGTAAAATACCTTTATCTATAGGAGAAGATGAAGATAAAGATTTTCCTAAGATTCTTATCAATGCTATGCAAGACATTGCTAGAGAAATTAAGGAGATGAGAATGGATAGATTTAAGGAATCCCCTAAAGGATTTCAACATGGTGAAGGCTCTGGCATTTCTAATCACTAGAGTGATCAATCAGTGCAGCAGCAACCGTTGAGTCTCAAAAGTGTTCTCCATATTCATACATATTTCCATTATGTCATAACCATTTAGCTCTTATTTCATAACCATTTGACCTAAAACCCTACATCAAGTAACTATTTTCATAAATATATGGGTTAGGATCCTTGTTTTCCAAAGTTATTTATTTTATGTATTTTAAGTGAATTTATGATTAGAAACTAGAAAATTAACATAGTTTCATATATCTATATATGTGTTATGAGTTTTGTGACATGTGTAGGTCAAAAGGAGACTTCTAGAAGACACTTATGTGGCACTCTAAGGCCAAATTCGAATTTGGTTGGAGAAGATTATGGGATCAAGAGGATATGTGTCTCACTTCCTTGTTGTATTGAAACTCTAAGAGGATATGTGTCTCATTCCTCAAGTTGTGTTGAAACTCTAGAAAGACATGTGTCTTATCATTTCCTATTTTGATTGTAACTCTAGAGATGGAGGGGGAGAATCATGGACTTCCATTAATGAGATGACTCCTCATATTTTGTATAAATAGGAGAAGCTTTCTCCTATCATAGGTAATGAAGAAGTAATGAGAAAGTAATGAGGAAGTAGATTTGTAACAAAATTCAAGATGGAATGGGATGTAGATTTATGAGTTTTTGAATAAAGAAGCTTAGTTCTTTGATGCTATTGTGATCTTATCTTCAAGGAGCTAAGGACTACACCAAATTGGTAGCAGAGGGCCCCTGCTATCCAAGGAGGCTTTTACATGTTTTCTAGATAAGTTGCTTTCAATTCTGTTTTGTCATATTTCTTTACTTAGATTGCTTTTTGAAATCATAGCTTTTAGCATAATTTTTCATGGCAGCCCGGGCATTTGCATAGCTTTTTGACTAATGACATGGAATTAACATTGTTCTGCTGCTAATTTGTTTTTCTTAGTTTCTGTTTAATTTCAGTATTGCTTTATGTATTTCATTTTTGCTCATTTGCTTCAGTAGCTAAATTTAGATATATTAAACTGCTCGTAACATCTTCAGTTGCCTCCGAAAGCCACAACTGGACTGATGGTGAGGGATTGTATTATGAAATGTGTAGTTTGATATTAGTTTCCTTTCTGCAAGTTAGATATATTAAATTGCTCATAACATCTTCAGTTGCCTCCGAAAGCCACAGCTGGACTGATGGTGAGGGATTGAATTATGGATGTGTAGTTTGATATTAGCTTCCTTTCTGCAAGTTAGATATATTAAATTGCTCATAACATCTTCAGTTGCCTCCGAAAGCCACAGTTGGACTGATGGTGAGGGATTGAATTATGGATGTGTAGTTTGATATTAGTTTCCTTTCCGCAAGTTAGAAATATTAAATTGTGCATGACATCTTCAGTTACCTCCGAAAGCCACAGCTGGACTGATGGTGAGGGATTGAATTATGAATGTGTGGTTTGATATTAGTTTACTTTTTGCAAGTTAGATATCAGTTACTCAAGTTGTTTATGGTTACTTCCGAAAATCATAGCTGGACTAATGATGAGGGATCAGAAGACAAGTTGATGTAATTTGATTTAGATTTACTTTATTGCAACTTTTCAATTTCTTTCAGCATAGTTTCTTTTGTGTTTAGACAACAGCAAGAATAGTTTGGTTTCATGCTCACTAGTTCACCGTTTTGATTTATTAGATTAGCCGCACCTTTTTCATTTTAGTAGCACATTTTCATTTCCTTTCAAGTTTTGTCATTGTATGTTTCAAATTCCTTTTTCAGTTTCAAGTTGGTAAATCATTATAAAGGACATCATTGCCTTGAATATCCATAACCATACTGGTCTTTTAGAATTTCATAAAAATCCAAAAACGACAAAAAGTAAGAGATAGGTTATCTTGCACATATAGTGCGCCACACTTCGTCAGCTTACGAATCCCTGGTTGATAATTTATGTTAGAAATTTAGGACACACTAAATTGACCAAACATCAACAACAAGTTTCCCAACACTCTACAATTCCTACATTCTTAGCAGTGGGAAATGAGGGTTTCAATAACAAGAATCCATTGAATACTATTTCATGGAGTATGAGTCTAAAACTTAGATATTCAAGGATCACTTGAGTTTTCAAGAATTTTGTCAAATCAAGGACAATAGGAGACCCAAGCATCACAATAGAGGTGGAGGATTAATTCAGAATCATGATCTACACCACACTATGGACAGATTTTTCATACCCAACTTTGATGGGTCATCTAAATGCACTGCCAAATCATGGGTAGAGAAACTTTACATCTACTTCCAGCTGAACAAAGTTCCAGAGATGGAGGCCATTAAGATATAAGCACTCCACCTTGAGGGTGAAGCACATGATTGGTGGTTCCATGGCTTGTCTACATTGGGTCACGCTAATGTGACTACATATTCAGATTTAACAAGGAGGCTTGTGGAGAGGTTTGATTAGAAGATATCCTAAAGCACCATTCATGGGGCTTGCAAAGCTCAAAAAATGAGGTAATCTAAAAAATTATATTTCTGAATTTTTAAGACTTTCTGTTATGGTTCCTGATTTATCTGCAGCAAGAATGATCTATATGTTCATTGATGGGTTATATGAACCTCTTCATGGGTTGGTTAAGTCTACCAAGCCCACTACCCTTCAATATGCCATTGAAAGGGCTAGAGATCTTCAAGATGCCTTGCCCAAAGAAAAGGCAACATTTCAGCTTAAGCCATATTTTCCATCAAAGGGATAAGATGATAAGGCTCCTCTTCCAAAAGAGAGTGATGTTCAAAGATATTTGAGGAGGAGGAAGCTTTGCTTCACATGCCAAGAACCTTGGGCACTGGGAGATAATGCGCAGTAGGAAAGGCACATTACATAGAGGTCTTCTCATATGATGAGGAGGAAGAAGAAGAAGAACAAGAGAGGGGTCACAACACTAGAATAACAGGAGATGATCCTCCACCACCAAGGGGTGAGGATGGATCAATTGCTCCAATTAGAGGGACTCTTGAATCAATAAGGGTGGTACCCAAAGGTCATGAAACTTTCACACAAGAAACAGAGTTGGATTTGCACAGTGGAAGCAGAGACATGGTACTCCCATCTATTATACATATGATATTGGTCCATGATACATCACTATCGTTTGGTAAACCACTTGGGAAGCCACCTAATCCAGATTTGGTGAGATATGTCTCACATCATGATGCACCATTCATATATCCAGGAGGAATGGGAGCATTAGAAGACCATGATACAGTGCTGAGACTCTTGGGTAGGCTCAAGGGTGAGGGAGACATTCTCCCACTATCATCATTACCCACTCTCACATCTCATACTATGTTGAGAGGAAATGCTATAGGATTGGAGGATGACATCATCATGGTGCAAGGAGACCATTCCCTATCTATGGAGACTCAGAAGATGTTCTCAATTAAAGGTAAATCTTCCCTACATGGTAGAAGATGGTGGCCACACATGCATGCTTTGGTTAAACCCAGGAATTTTTGGGTGGCTGATAGCTTCCCATGGGAGACTAACCTCCAAAAGCTTCAACCTTTATTTTAGCATGAGCATAAGCAAGAAGAATAGCAAGGAGGGGATAGAAACATCCCAATGAGTACACTTGGCATGGGAGATGTCAAGGAGAAGGGCAGCCATATGACAAATGTTCTTTGTGATAGATCATTAGTGCTATCACTATGGAGGATAGATCCTTATTGGAAATCCCAACTGCTAGTGGATTATTCAAAGGATCTTTTCACATGTATGATACTTGATGACCAGATACATGAAGAGGGTTATTCAGTCTAAGAAGAAGTCATCTACTATCATGATAGGATCTTCTTATCTAGAGCCTTCGAGCTCAAGGAGAATTTGCTACAAAGGGCATATGAAGAATTCTTTTTTAGCCATACTTATTCCATGAGAGCCTACAACACTGTCATGGAGAGCTACACTTGGGAAGGCTTTGAAGAGTAATTATATCAACATTTTCAAAGATGCATGAACCATGTGGAGTTGGAAGAGAGAAAAAACTCAATGAAGGAGTTATCACTACCACCTCTTTCTTCTTTTGGAATGAGAGGGGATATATCTATGGACCACTCCATTTGTATGAGCAGAAATTTTGGTAAGGAACATGCTTATGTACATAATGTTTCAATTGATGATTACTTGAATTCATTTACCATGTATATGCAGGCCATAGCTCCAATGAGGAGCATTCTTCCATATAAAATTCATGGCCAAATTTGGGCCATAAAAACTTTTAAACATGGCCACTCCCTTGGAGGATATAGGGAGATGTTGTATCATTGTGGGTGCACTCCAAAAGCACAAAACACATCTCACACTTTCAGCCATTGTGAGAAGACTTGGGCAGCAAGTAAGTGGTGGGGAACCACTTACCATATCACTATCTGATGCAGTCAGGAGATTTACTATGCTGGTTTCACATGTGGGACTATGATCCACCTCCATATTTGCATATTTCTGTTTGTATGTACTTATTTTTCATCCCATACATCGATGATGTGCTTATTCTTTTTATGGGAATGATTGGAGGAAGGATGGGAGGAATGTATGTGCCCTATGGGAGAGAGATTCTTTATGTTCATTATGCTACTTGTTTCAGGGGGGAAATTGGGAAAACCATGTTTGTTTCATTGGATCTATTGCTTCCTTGTGGGATGAATCAATTGCGTCTCATGAAAACCTTGGAGGAGAATTTTATGGAGTGATGGATTGGGAGACACTTAGCTTATGAGGGAAGCTTATCAAATGATGGTGTCACCAATTATGGAGAGTTTCAACACTCACCTTGTCAGTTGCTTGAGGACAAGAAACATTTGGGAAGGGAGGACTGTAATATTCCCAATTAGCCATGAGCTAGTTGGAATATTAAATTTTGTCTTGCTCCTTTGTTTTATGAATAAAAGGAAAATGGATGTCCATAAGTCTCCTTAATAATGAATAAATCAATTCCAATGTGAAAGGAAAACATATTGGCAGCTTAATTAAGCACCCTTAGGTGTGAAAAGGGGCTGGAACATCTTGACTGGGTCAACTTTGACCAAATTAACAACACTGTCATGGAGGAGTGGCACTCAATGAGGGACAACATAGTTTTAGATGGAGACACCTTGCATGGAATTAGGGTCATTAATGAATGGGGCTTAGGGTTTGGAAGCTCATATCTTATAAAAGGTGTTGGGTATGTGTTATATTCTTTCCACAACTAGCCCCATGCGCAGTACATTGCGTCGGGCGCAGCAGGGGGGTCACAAGGGGGGAGGCAGCCCCCCGGCGAAAATATTTTTTGGTGTGCGAACCCACTCATAGGTGGACCCACCCATGTTTTGTGCATGAGTTTGCACATGGTTTTTGGGGTACGATGGTTTTCGGCCCCTGGTATTTTGTAGATCCGGTCAAGGGAACTACGGTTATGTTCTAATCCAGGGTTAATGGATTGGGGTTTATGTATGCTTCAGCATGTATATATATGTGTTGTAACACTAGAAGGAACATAACGAAAAATCAAGCTGGTCGTCCCAATTTGGGATCTAGGGGAAATTCCGTGTTTATCCGTTTTATGTTTTATGCTCTCGCTATTGTTTATTTTCTATTATAAGATTCATGTGTAGATAATTTCTGTTCAGGGTTAAAACCTACATTTGGTATCGAAATTGTTTCAGCTTCAAGGGGACGCCTTTGCTACTGAGGGTTTTTTTCTCGGGCCTAAGGTAGACCCTATTTAGTGGGAGATCTATGGGATTGATTTTTGTGGTGAAAGAAGATGGCGAGCGGTGGAAAGATAGAGATCGAGAAATTTAATGGTCAGAGTTTTGAGTTGTGGAAGCTCAAGATGGAGGATTTGCGGGTGGATAAAGATCAGTGGATCGCGGTAGATTTTCGGTATTGGTCTAACGACAATGTCGAGAAGTTAGGAAGGAAACGGGATCGGAAGGCCAAGAGCATAATACAGCTTGTGTGTGCCTTAGATTCGCACATGAATGTATCTGGGAAGCTACGATGAAGAATTTGTGGGAAAAACTTGGGACTTTGTACCAATTCCAAGTCTCTCGTGAATAAGTTGTTCCTATAGAAAAAGTTGTATAACCCGAGGATGAAGGATGGAGATCGTACGTAAGCATCTCGAACGCCTTCAATACCGTGGTAAGTCGGCTTTGTCATCCGTTGATATTAAAATCTCAAATGAAGATAAGTGCATCGCCTTATCTTTATGTGGCCTCTACTGTTATCAATAAGGCCTCGCTTTATCGCAATAGGTAGCAATACAAATACCTTGAATTTTGATGACATTGTCTCACCCTTGCCGTCTCTAGAGCAATGAGATGGAGCAGCCATGAAATGGAGGGCCAGAATGGAGATGCCTTATCTGTACGAGGAAGGTCCCAAAAAAGAAACAAGAATAAGGTTTCGAGTGGGAGATCCAAATCTAGAGGGAGATCTAAATCTCCTGGAAAGTTTGTAAAGTTATGCTGGAAATGTGGAAAGGGAGGGCACTAAAAAAAGCAGTGCAGATCTAAAGCTCCCGAGAAAGGAAAGGGATCTGATGATGCTCTTTCTGCAGAGGAAAAAACCACCTTGGATGAAGGTGGGGATGTGTATTTGGATTCTTCTTCAAATACACATGTAGATCATGAGTAATGGTTGATTGACTTAGGTGCATCCTTTCACTTCACTCCCAATAGGGAGTGGTTCTGCGAGTATGAGAAATATGATGGTGATGTCTTCCTAAGGGATGATAGGAAGGCCAAAATCATCCGACGTGGAAAGGTCAAGCTGAAGATGCAAGGTGGAAGGATTAGAACACTTCCTAGTGTTTTGCATATTCCTGAATTGGCCAGAAATCTGATTTCTGTAAGCAAAATGGACAATGATGCGGTGTGTAAAAACAAATCTGTTCGAGAAAGATGCCCGCAAGATGGTTCAGTGGAGCACTGTATTAATGTGGGGAGTCTTGACCGGAACTCACAAGCTACAAGGTAGCACTATTATTTGTGTAATAGTTATGTGGTTCCCGAAAGTGGAGTGGAAAGCTTAGCTTCTACCGAGAAAAGACCATTCTATGGCATCAAAGGCTTGGACATATTGGAGAGAAGGGCCTTCAGATACTGCATAGAAATGGTATGGTAGAAGGTATGTCTAATTTCTCTCTGGACTTCGATTTCTATGAACATTGTGTATATGGGAAGCATAATCGGATGAGTTTACCTTCTGGTGCTAAGAGGGAAAACAAGATATTAGAACTTGTGCACAGTGATGTATTTGGACCTGTGTTAGTTCCTTCACTAGGAAAGTTTGTGTACTATGTTTCATTCATAGATGACTTCTCAAGGAATACATGGATATATTTCTTGAGGAATAAATCTGAAGTCTTTGACAAATTTAAAGAATTTAAAGCTCTGGTGGAAAACCAGACAGAGAAGAAGATAAAGGCGCTGATGATAGATAATGGTGGGGAGTTCTGCAAGAAGGAATTTGAAGATTTTTGTAAGAAGTGTGGCATAGCACGGTAGAAGACTACTCCATACACACCTCAGAAAAAATGGATTTGTAGAAATAATGAACAGAATGTTGATGGAAAGGCAAGACGCATGCTCAGTGGTACCCGGTTAGGACAAGAATTCTAGGCAAAGGCAATGGAGACTGCATGTTACTTGGTTAACATATCACCTTCATCAGCGTTGGAGGATAAGACTCCACATAAGGTATGGACTGGTAAGAAACCCTCTCTTTCACATCTGAGGGTATTTGTATGTGGTGCATATGTACATGTTCCAAAGGATAAAAGGACCAAGTTGATAATAAATCAAAGGTGCATCTTTATTGGGTATAAGGATGGTTTAAAAGGTTACAAGCTTTGGAACCCTAAACAAGGAAGGTTGTGTACAGTTTGAGATGTGGTGTTTAGAGAGGTGAAAGATGTTGTTAAAAATTAATTCCTACAAAAGGAACCTGAGAAGATAGAGTTTTAGCTAAAGGAGGATGAACCAGACTCTAAAACAGAGGAAGACTTAGAAGAGGAAGAGCCACAAACTCTGGCTATGAGAAGATCAGTTAGGAAAAGAAGGCAACTAGAAAGGTATAGTCCATCTACTTTCTATTCAAGTTTTGCCTTAACTATAACTGATGATGATCCTAGAACTGTCAGGGAGGCAGTAGATTCAGAGGATCGAAAACTCTGGAAGGAGGCCATGGTTGATGAAATGACATAAAAAATGAGGCATGGGATTTGGTGGAGTTGCTGGTTGGAAGGAAGCCCATCGAGAGAAAATGGGTGTTTAAGAAGAAGATGAATGTAGAAGGAAAGGTCGAGAAATACAAAGCTCGGTTGGTAGAAAAAGGTTATTCCTAGGTGCCAGGAATTGATTTGGTGATATTTTTTCTCCTGTTGCCAAATTTACTTCTATTAGATTACTTTTATTTGTTGTTGTTGCATTTTATTTTGGGATAGAATAGATGGATGTGAAGACAAAATTTCTTCATGGGGATCTAAAAGAGGATATCTACATGAAACAACCTGAAGGATTTATGGTGAAGGGGAAGAAAGAACTGGTATGAAGGTTAAATAAGTCTCTATATGGGTTAAAACAGTCATCAAGGATGTGGTATCATAAATTTGATACCTATATATTGGGACTTGGCTTCACCAGAAGCAAGGAGGATCACCGTGTTTATTTTAAACTAATTGGTGACCATGTTATTTATTTGGTCTTGTATGTAGATGATATGTTGTTGATTGGAAATGACAAAGAAATTATCCAAGATTTGAAGACCCAACTGCTCTCCAAATTCACATGAAGTACCTTGGTGCCGCAAACTATATTTTTGGCATGAAAATTAAGAGAGATCAGGCAAAGAGGAAGCTCTGGTTAAACCAGAGGAAGTATGTCGAGACTATATTACAGAGGTTCAATATGTAGGATAGTAAACCGGTGAATGTTTCGATTCTTGTAGGTACAAAGCTGTCTACTGAACAATGTCTCAAGACACAAGAAGAAGAGGAGGATATGTCCCGTGTTCCATATGCAAGTGCAGTGGGTAGCCTGATATATGCAATGGTTTATACTAGACTAGACATTGCACGTGCAGTGGGAGTATTGAGCAGTTTTATGTCAAACCTAGGGAAGGAGCATTGGACAATAGTGAAGCTGGTTTTCAGATATTTACGTGGCACTAGTGATTATGGTCTATGGTACCAAGGAAGACTAGGATTGGAAAGAGTTTTTGACATCTGTGGTTTTGTTGATGCAAACTCGGTTGGAGATATATATCAAAGAAGATCTGCAAGTGGGTATGTGTTTAGCCTATTTGGAGGTGCAGTGAGTTGGATGAGTAAAATATAGTTTGTAGTGGTTCTTTCAACTACGTAGGCAACACAACATACCTACTCATGCAAGGTTGGAAGTATTTTGGTTGCAGAGATTGCGTTCAAGTATGGGGTTGGTACAACAAGCTATAAGGATAGACTATGATAGCCAAAGTGCAATTTTCTTGGCTAAGAACCCTACTTATCATTCAAAGACAAAGAAAATTGATGTTCAATATCACTTTGTTAGAGATATGGTTGAAGCTAAAAGGGTGTTGCTGGTAAAGGTGGACACTTTGAAGAATGTTGCAAATGCATTGAAGAAGTCTGTAAGCACTCAGAAGTTCTCTTGGTGTATAGAAACAATGGGTGTTGAATAATTGGCCCAATGACTAAGCTCTCTTGTGGCCCCCTGTGGAAAGAAAACAACAAGTGGGAGAATGTTGGGTATGTGTTATATTCTTTCCATGACTAGCCCCATGCATGCACAGGCCGGGCACAAACAGGGAGGTCACAAGGGGAGGCGGGGCCCCCCCCATCGTTGAGGTCCGGGCAGCGCCTTGACAAAAAATTTTGGTGTGCGATCTACTCCATGTTT
>JAXQQM020086877.1:0-30332 GCA_034641835.2 Pinus albicaulis | reverse complement strand
TCCTTCTCAAAGGTCCTGTCTAACGGGCCATGGGTTATGAGAATAACGTGATACACAATGAACAAGATAAAAAAATCTTATCTATTACGTGAGATTAATTAAAAATCTTATCAATTAGATGAAAATAATATGATAGGCCAAGAACAAGATGAAAAAACAGTCAACGTCAACTCACTGCACAGTGCTTTTAAATATTTTACAAATATATTTCACATATTCTTTTAATACATTTTAATTTTGCGTGTCCATTAATCTACCAACACTGATCCACCACCGCTATGGTGGGGGCATATTAGTGTTCTAAATACTGCTTCCCTGTGAAGCTCAGGGTGGGGAAGCAAAGTCGGGAATCACTTCGGCGTTAGAGGGCTCTTGAATGCCTGATTGGAGGGCACCACCTATATTTCCAAGTCTCAATATTGGGTTGTATATAGATTACTCGTCTAGATTTATCTGACTTTAGATATACCGTTGGTTCTTAAGAGACAATTTCTCAATTGTGAAAGGAATCAGTGCTTAAGACATTTTAAAAGTGTGTCACAGAAATATTTTTATCATGAGGTCTTTGTTCTATCTCTCTGGAAACTAGTTTTCTAAAACCCTTAATGATCTAGAATAATAAAAGATTTCACAATGCCATTGACTGCTGATATCTTAATGGAAAAAAAGCACTGTAGAGAAAACTCAAAGTAATATGCTGTAAACACAGAATCTATTACTTTTAAGTTTCAGAGAGAATTCATGGAGAAAGAGGAAACTCAAAATAATATGTTGTAAACACAGAATCTATTACTTTTAAGTTTTAGAGACAATTCATGGAGAGAGAGGAAACTCAAAATAATATGCTGTAAACATAGAATCTATTACTTTTAAGTTCCAGAGAGAATTTGTGAAGGGGGAGGAGTTGGAGTGAAGGAGCACCTATTAAGGCCATTTAACTCTTACTTACAAACATAAATCAGAGACCAAATGCTTCTTTACTTCACTTCATTCAAGGAAGAAACAACATAAAATGACACAAGAAACATGAATCACCATCAACAACTGCAGGAAACTTGTTGCTTCTTTCATTCACCCATCAGGAAAAGAAGTACAAAATGTAGTCTCCAAGAAGTCCAGAACTCGGAACCCCTTCTCTTTCTTTCTCTCTTCCTTAAATACAAACAAAAGCAGTTTGTAACTTCTCGAGCTTCTTGAAACTCCTAGACCACCTAAACTGTTAAACTACTTATTACATTGCAATCGAGGACATCATTGTAGCTTCGATATTAACAAAGAAAACAAAATAAAACTTGAAATATAATCCTTTTGCTGAATTTGATTTGTTGCTAATGTGTCTCCTCCCGTTTCTGCTGTGATATCCTAACAGTATGCATAAATGTATCTCTACCCGAATCTGCCCATGCTTTTGCGTTTCGAACACTGTGATCATGTCACCTACTACCCAATTTTTCCTCTTCCGCTCGTGCCCACAACGTTTAGCCTTTGATTAACAAACTTTCACAAATGCATACTACTAGAGGGTAATATGTTTGGGTGGTGGTTATTGGGTATCTCTCTCAGGGCTTTTTGGTGCACGAGGCAGACTGCCAAATTAGCTGTAAAGTTTCAAAGGTACTGCATACATGTTCATAATAATATATATAATTGACAAAGCTAGATGGAAAAGATTACCTCTTTGTGGACAACAGATCCTATGGAGAACACCAAGCAGTGAAGTAGAGGTCCTTCTTCACCGGCTCCAAATCCAGATCCTGCAACCAATCAAAGCACCCATGTAATCTCTACAACAGTATAGCTTTCTATAAATTAAACTAGCATATAAGAAACATAAAGAAATTTAGATCTAAGCCATTCATATCATGCTACATAGAAGATTAAACAACAATTGTGACATTGTGCATCGAATGGACAAAAAATATACAATTCTATTGATTTATGAAAAGGAGGATTACAACTGTCAGTTGCACCAAGCCCTCCTCAATTTTCCAATTCCTCTCTCTCTTTCTTTATCTCCGACCGTGATGATGCTCAAGGCAGAAAGCTCTCAATGAAATTCGCCGATCTTCAAGCCTCACACTACAATAATGAAATTCTGTTCCACATATGATCAAACCTTCGACCTTAGACCAAGAGCCTGCAGCTCCAATTTATAGGAGTTGGAGAGAGCAAACATTGCCAACTCTTTCAACCTGTTCAAATCGGGAAAAATCTAGATGTGTCCTCGCTTTTACTTGCTTTTTCCTTCCATAGGAGTTCAATTGGGTTTGGAAATGCCTAATAAAAGGTTTGTGCCATTTAGTTTCTATTTTGAACAGCTTCCCTTTTGAGAAAAAGATGGAAATACCAGTCAATTTTCCACAAGATATTTCACTTTTCACATTCAAACACGGATAACTCTGCCCCTTGGGCAAGACAAAGTGTTACCCTAGGCATTAACGCTCCCTTTGCATGGCTTAGGTGCATTATAACTCTGCCTAGCTGTTTCTGGGGTGCATTACCTTGGAAAAAATGGGTCTTGTCTAAGTCATTTTATTCCTTCCATGTTACCTTCTTCTCTAAGCTGATGAGGAGATCATTTGTTCTGTAATAGATGCCCCCTAAAGTGTGAGGTTAGAGACGAAGATGATGGCCAAAATAATTTATAACAAGTGTAGTAGAATGAGAGGAATTGGAGGACTGAGGAAAACCTGAAACAACAACATATGTTAGAAAATATAGTATCTGTCCCGAGTCGGGCATTCCCATGCTCAGTAGCTAATCAAAATGATTTATCTAGACAAGAGATATGAATAGTGTGTCCACTGATAAGCATAATGTGGAAGCATTTGTCATAACAGGATCAAACTGATAAGATGTCTCCAAAAAACAATATCGCAACTTGGGAGAGGAAACACAACTGTAATGGTATAAGCCTCAACCCAAGGTCTTGGTTGTCGCTTCACTAAATTGCATATTTCCACACATGTGAATAAATGAGTTGTGGTCGAACATGAGGGAAATCATCTGATTATCAGTAAATAACAAAAACTGTTAACCGACGCGAAGGTGGTCACGAATAAGGATGATGGTCCCCAAGATGCACAGTATAATCTAGCAAGTGTGAATAAAAGGAGTTGATGTCGAACACTCGTAGAATCATTAGATCGGGAGCCAATAATGAGAACCCCCAACCAAAAACAAGGTGACCTGCCATTGATGTCTGCAAGTACCTAGGTACTGATGTGTTTCTGGATCAAATTCCTAGATAAGATGTTGAAGTCGATAGGAAGAGATCTGTCAAAAGGTAGGCATTGAGGCGTCCTACATCATTCGACACGAAATGGGAAAATATGATTTTGTTTAATGTAAATAATCAAGAGAAAATGGGAATAACTGACGACAAATAATTTCTGGTATATGATGGATTGGTTGGTACAAGGAGCAGTAGATAGCGGGATCCTCTTGAACAATAGAAGGCACTCTAACAGGGTACTAGCAGCTTAGGCTTAAAAACACCAAAGAGTATCAGGATTCACCAATGCAGGAAAATTGGCATATGAAGGCTAAAATCATAGATGGTAGGGTTCAGCTAAATGCGAGAGAGTTTTCTGGGAAGTGCCATGTTCAAGATTTTGTGCTGCCAAATCGACTTTTAAAATATAAAAAAATAAGTATCCATTTCATCCAATTTTTTTCTCCGTCTGATTAAGTTTACTAGAGTCTAAACGGGTAAACTCAATGATTTTTACATATTTAGAGAGTCTAAAAAACATCATAAAAGACAACTCCAAGGGGTACCTTTGTCATGTTTGATAACCAGGCACGACGAAGGGAGAATAGTAAGCCCGAAACAATTCATTTTCCGTGAGTTAGTCCATTGAATCTGGAAAAGTGAGAAAACTATGTTCAATGGACATCTGCGTCATTTTGTTATGAGTATGAGGAGAAGAAGTAAAATCAATGTTCTTCGTGAAATTTTAACGAGTCCAACGAAGAAAAACTCGATGCTCTCCATGAATTTTTAACAAGTTCCACGGAGAAAAACTCGATTAGTTTTTCTGTTTAATGAGCTTTGAAAAATATGGAAAAGAATGGCTCATATTTCTTCGTCGTAGTAGTTTAACGAGCCTGACGAAGGCAACTCTGGGTTTTCTTAGTTTTACGAGCTAGAAAACGTCTCTAAAAATAAAGCTCATTTCTTCCTCATGTAAGTTTAACGAGCTCGAAGAATAGGACTCGAGGTTTTTCGAATTAACGAGCGAGAAAAATACCATAAAAATAATGCTCGGTGCTTCTTCGTGTAAGTTTAACGAGCCTGAAGAAGAGAACTCGAGGTTTTTCAAATTAACGAGCGAGAAAAATACCATAAAAAGAATGCTCGAAATTTCTTGATCTTTTTCTCGTCAATAGAAGGATCTATGTCAGAAATTTTCTCGTAAGACCAAGAAAAAAAATCATGAAATTCCTTAAAAAGGGATGTGAAGCATGCAATTTCCTCTGGATTGAAATCGGCTCCAATATGAATGTTTTCCATGATACCCATTTTGACCGAAATATCTATGAGCATAGTCTTGGAAAGATTTCCCATGTTCCCTTCCGAATCGAAAGTTTGAACAGTTGTGTAAGCGGAGAGAACGATCTCAGGTGGGTCAAAATATGGGATTTGAGTAGTGATCCCGTCCGAATCGAACATCGAAGCATTGTGATGGAACTCTCCCCAAGGTCATTCTTCTAGAGACATGACCTCTCAAATAGCTTTGTCCGTAGGCAGAACTTCATCAAGGAGATCTTTAGAAAGAACCGTGATGGGTGGGAGGGTGGTACCATTGGTTGAAACCAAAGAAGTGGAGGGTTCAGATGCTATTTGGATATCTTGATAAGCCAACTCTGCCAATGATAGCGGCATCTGATCTCTGTAGGAATCAATTTCTGAAGGTGCCGGTAGGATCCATGGATCGATAAAGCCATCTGAGATGGTGGATATCATTGCAATCATATGTGGAACCTCAGGCGATGGGAGAGGAAAGAAACCCATCAGGGAATATGCCTTCAGAAGACCGGTAGCGTTGCTGACATACGAGTTAGAAATGCCTCCTACTAGTGGTACAATTCTACTTGGTAATGTGGAATAATCAGGCGTGCAAAAGGATAACTGATCCACTGTGACTATTTTCCCATCCAATGGAAAGAGGATGAGTTGGAAGACCAAAGATACAATGGCAGTCATTGCGTAAGACCAACTGTAACCTAGCAACAGATTATAATCAAGATGATGATCTACAAATTCTATGTTCACTGTTATCGTTTTCCCACTAAGCGAAATGGGAAAGCTAGCAAGGTAGCCTTTTGGGAGGAAAGTGTGGCCATTGAAAGCTTTAAGGGAATTCGACGATGGAGAAAAAGTAGGAGAGTCCAAATCGAGCCAGCAAGAAGTTGACATAACACAGTTCGAAGCACCTTCGTCTATGATAGTGTGATGGATTGGTCTCCCTTTCGATACAACTTGCACTTGGAATGCAGGTTGGTGTGAGAGGCGAGGTTTAGATTTCTCCATGTCAAAGATGGCTAGCGTAGAATCTTGGGGGTCGATTCCACCAATGGCCGAAAGAAAATATTTCCTTTGCGCTGGGAAATTTTATAATAATTCGAGTGCAGACATGGCTGACGGTGTTTGCACAAAATATTCTACAATATTTTAGTTTTGGGCAGCACGTGCATAGGTGTTATGAGTCGTGTGTCGAAGTGTCCCTTTGGGTAGGGTCAGCAGTAGGCCTTTTGATATGAAAATCATTGGGCGACAGTGAATTCGAACTGGTACCAGGTTCCTGAGCATCAATGACAGGATTTCCATAGAGTTTGGCTCGTGTTTGGAGTTCAACACTTTCAACGCCATAAATGGTAGATGATCCTTCACCGAAAGGATGTGTACCACCGTTGCCCCTTTGCGGGGGTTGTGGTGGGTTTGCCACTGTTAGGTCCCTATATTACTAGTATAATCCCTTATTGTTGTTAGGGTAACCCCCTTATTGTTATTATTGTACCCTTGTAACCCCCATATTGTTATTACTGTGTCCTTAAATTATTATTGTTAGGTCGGCTAGGATTACATTGTGGCCCCATTAGGGTTACATTATGGCCCCATGGACTCCTATATATAGAAACGAGGTTTTGTAAATTGTATCATCCAAGAATTGTTCATTTATGTAATGTATTAGAGGTTGCCCCCTCGAAGTGGCTTATTTCTTAGGTGTTGATATATCTTTTCTTCTATTTTTGGAGTTGGTTACACAACATTTGGTATCAGAGCTTTGGATTCTAGGGTTTCACTGCTCTAAACAGGTCATCGTGGCATTTTCACTATAAAATTTTTTCTACGAAGGTTCAGAATCTAAAAGTTTTAGGGTGTGAAGCGGAAATCCCAAGGAAACTCATCAAAAACTTTCAGAGCTTGGTTCGTAATATTTTCGGAGATATGATCTGTGGAAGGCAGTGCTTTTTCAGGCTCCCAAATTTCATCTCAAAGAGTTGATCGTGGGAAAATATTCATAACTCTCTCTCTGAGCATCGGATTGGAGTGCCATAAAAAGTGGTCGCAAGTACATGGAATTTAGTTTCTTGGCTATCAATTTCAGATCTGAAGGACGAAACAGTGATACGTGGAAAGTCGTACAAGTTCGCTCTACTGAAACAATCCATAATTAGGTCATTGTGGGAGATTGGACATAACTTTGTCTTGGAGAATCCAAATCAGGTCAAACCTGTGGCATTCGAAAGAGAATTCAGAGGGCTACGTCGTTGCTGAATTTCAAATATTTAAGAGCTGCAATCACAAAGATAATCCAATTTCAATATCGAGCTCCTGAAAATAAAGAAAAAGGTGTGTATTTTTTTTCCGAATTGCATAAGTGTTGTTTGAAGAATCAAATTGAATTGATTCCAAGGGCATATTGTAGAATAGATATTAGTATTGGGTTCTAAAAAATGCCCGGTAAAAATAATTCAACACCCATTAAGCCTTCTTCAGAAGGCTCTACTATGACTCATGAAGAGGAAGAATTGCAACATGATCTATCAAAATTACAAGAGCAAGTGCACCAAATTTCGCTCTCGCAAAGAGCAACAAAAAATGAAATGGAAGTTTTGAAGAAAGGTGTGGAAGCGAAGATGGATGGTTTGAAAAAAGGCGTGGAAGATAAGATGGATGGCATGGAAGCTGGCATGGAAGCTAAGATGGATGACATGAAAGACAACATGGAAAACATGAAGAATGATCTAAAAGCAGACATGGAAGGTTTGAAAAATTTGATACAAGAAATGTTTCCTACTGGTGAAAAGATAGTAGAAGAAACTCATGATGAGAACAAAATAAATGTTAATCATGATTTCATAAAATCCAATGTTGGTGGAAAGAACCACCATATTCCAAAAATGGATATGAGGAAGTTTGATGGAAAGGATCTTGTAACATGGATACTACAGATGGAGCAATACTTTGATCTCCACAACGTGCAAAACACACAAAAGGTATGCATTGCAACTTTACATTTAGAACAAAATACATTTGTATGGTATCGATGGATTTTATCCTGTAAAAAAATTGTCACTTGGTCAATTTCTAGGGAGGAAATGATAGCACATTATGAGGATACAAAGAGCAACACCTTCTTTAGCCAATTGATAAATCTCAAACAAAAGGGTTTAGTGGGGCAGCACATTGAGGACTTCCAAAAATTGAATATAAGGGTATCTGATATTCCAGAGGAACACAGGATTGATCTCTTCATAGGCACTTTAAGGGATAACATACAACATGAAGTTCGCGTTCTGGAACCTGATTCATTGGAGAAGGCATTCAGGTTGGCAAGAAAAGTTGAATGTAAAATTATGGCGACAAGGAAGCCTACCACTCAATTCTATAAAGAAGGAAGTGTTGCTACGCCTAGATTTCCACAACCTACAAGGTTGACACCACAACAAGTGGAAGAAAAAAGAGCAAAAGGGCTTTGCTACAGTTGTGATAGCAAATACACTAAAGGTCATAAGTGTGCTGAGAAGAAATTATTTTACATAGATTGTGAAGAGGAAGAAGAAAATGAACAAGAGGATATACACCAGGAACCAGCCCCAGAAGAGGAAGAAATGAATCCAACCATATCGTGTAATGCACTGGCAGGAATTACCACTCCTCAAACTCTCAAGATAAAAGGAAAAATCAAGAAGAGAAAGGTAATAGTGTTGATTGATTCAGGTAGCACCCATAATTTTATTCATTGTAAGGTGGCCAAGGAATTAAATTGTTTCCTATACCCAGCACCAGAATGTCAAGTGATGGTTGCAAATGGAGGAACTATAAATTGCTCTGGAAAATGCCATAATATCAAGCTAACCATGGGGAATATGTATTGAATAGTCCAATGCTTTCCATTCCTATGGGAGGTGCTGATGTTGTACTAGGAGTACAATGGTTACAATCTTTGGGGACGGTAGCTTTTAATTTTCAAGAATTTTTCTTGAAATTTTTTTCAGAAGGAAAGGAAGTTGAATTACGGGGTATTGCGGGGAAGCCAGGAAGGATAATAAGCTCTAATGTCATGACAAAGCTTCTAAAGAAAGAACAGCGAGGCGTAATTGCACAATTACGCTCACTAGAAGTTCCAACATCAAAATCATCTATTTCTGCAGATCTCCAACAAGTCTTGGACAATCATTCCAAGGTGTTTGAAACTCCCAAAGGACTCCCACCTATTCGTGATCATGATCATGCTATTCATTTGATTCCAGGAAGTGTTCCTCCAAACATCGGCCTTATAGATATCCTTACTTCCAAAAGAGCGAAATTGAACGTATGATTGCAGAAATGTTAGAGGCGGGTATAATTCAACCCAGTCAAAGTTCTTTCTCTGCTCCTGTAGTATTGGTACACAAGAAGGATGGATCATGGCGAATGTGTCCGGATTATAGGGAGCTCGATAAGCTCACCATTAAAGATAAATTTCCCATTCCTGTGATTGATGAATTATTGGATGAATTACATGGAGCAATTTATTTTACCAAGTTGAATCTTCGTTCAGGATATCATCAAATTAGAATGAAGACTGAAGATATTCCAAAAACAGCATTTCGAACTCATGAGGGTCATTATGAATTTTTGGTCATGCCTTTGGCCTTACCAATGCACCTTCTACATTTCAAGGGTTGATGAATTCCATTTTCAAACCCTTCCTTAGAAAATTTGTGCTAGTATTTTTTGATGATATACTAATCTACAACAGGTCTTGGAAGGATCATGTTGAACATGTTGACAGGGTGCTCAAACTATTGCGAGAGAAACAATTATATGCAAAAACATCAAAATGTTTCTTTGGAGTACAAGAGGTGGAATTTCTGGGTCATATTGTATATCACGATGGTGTTAAGGTAGACCCTAACAAAATTAAAGCCATTAAGGAATGGAAAGTCCCCACAACCATAAAGCAGTTACGAGGATTTCTCGGGTTAACAGGGTATTATCGCAAGTTTGTTAAGAATTATGGGAGAATAGCTGCACCTCTAACAACATTATTGAAGAAAGATGCATTTTCATGGACTCCTAAAGCAACTAAGGCCTTTGAACATATTAAAGAGGCAATGTGCCTAGCATCGGTCTTAGCTATGCCAGGCTTCACAAAAACCTTTATTGTGGAATGTGAAGCCTCAAGAAATGGAATTGGTGCTGTTTTAATGCAGGAAGGAAGACCCATTGCTTTTTAAAGTTGTCCAATCAAAGGAAAGTATTTATAGAAACCTGTTTATGAGAAGGAAATGTTAGCAATACTGCATGTAATAAAGAAATGGCGAAATTACCTAATGGGAAGACACTTCAAGGTAAAAACTGATCATGATAGTATTAAACACCTTTTGGAACAAAGACTATCTTCAGAAGAGCAGAAAAAATGGGTCACAAAGATGTTGGATTATGACTTTTAAATAATCTACAAAAAAGGAAAGCTTAATGTTGATGCAGATGCACTCTCAAGAAAGAATGAAGAGGTGGAAGCATTTCTTTGTGCCATTTCTATTATCCAACCAGATTGGATAACCGAAGCAAGAGATGAATGGAAGAAGGACAAATATATATGGACACTCATTCAAAAGTTGCAGCAAGATCCTAGTACATCTGATACATTTAGTTGGAAAAATGATTCCTTATGGTACAAAGATCGCTTATATATTTGTAAGAATTCCCAACTAAAGCAAAAGATTCTTTTGGAATTGCACACTTCTCCTTTAGGAGGACACTCAGGATTTTTAAAAACTTACCACTGGGTGAAGAAAGAATTTTTTTGGGATGGCCTTAAATCTTATATTCAAAATTTTGTGGTGGAATGTTTTGTTTGCCAGCAGAATAAAGTGGAAACAATTAAGACCCCAGGACTTCTACAGCCTTTATCCATTCCAAGTCAACGTTGGGAGGAGATTTCAATGGATTTTATCACAGGTTTACCTAAGTCCGAAGGAAAGAGTGTCATCATGGTGGTAGTTGATAGACTTACCAATTATGCACACTTTTGTGCATTATCTCGTCCATTTAAAGCAAGTACAGTTGCTACTACATTTATGGACAGAATTCAAAAGCTACATGGAAGCCCAAGGGTTATTGTGAGCGACAGAGATTCCATTTTTACTGGAAATTTTTGGACGGAGTTATTTTCTTGTTTGGGTACTCAATTAGCTCATAGCTCATCTTATCATCCTCAATCTGATGGTCAAACTGAGATAGTAAATAAATGTTTGGAAGGATATCTTCGTTGTTTTGTATCTGATAAACAAACACAATGGGTCAAGTGGTTACCTCTCTTTGAATGGTGGTATAACACTTCCTTCCATACTGCAGCAAAAATGACCCCATTTATGGCACTTTATGGATATCATCCACCATCCATCACATCACCTTTAAGGGAAAATTTGAAGGTTCAAGCAGTGGAAGATCACATCGAGCATCAGCAAGAAGTTCTCCAACTCTTAAAGGATAACCTGAATTTGTCACAAAATCGAATGAAACAACAGGCAGATCAACATCGTAGCGAGAGAAGTTTTGATGTAGGAGATTGGGTATTTTTACGGCTATAACCATACAAACAAATGTCCCTCAAGCAAGCAAAGAAGGATAATAAATTATCGCCAAAGTACTATGGTCCTTACAAGGTGTTGCAAAAGATTGGTACTATGGCATACAAATTGGAGCTTCCTGCTTCTTCGCGAGTGCATCCGGTTTTCCATGTTTCATGCTTAAAGAAGGTTATAGGTGAAAATCTCCTAGTTCAAACAATATTGCCAGAACTTGATGAGGAAGGAAAAATCGTATTGGAACCTGAAGCAGTCACGGAAACAAGAACTCGACAGCTACGAAATCGATCAATTTCAGAGTATCTCATCAAGTGGAAGAACTTACCCACTGAAGATTCTACATGGGAGGATGAGAATTTTATACAGAAGCACCCAGAGCTACTCAAGCATTGAGGACAACACTTTTTTGAAGGAGAGGGGCATGTTAGGTCCCTATATTACTAGTATAGTCCCTTATTGTTGTTAGTGTCACCCCCTTATTGTTATTATTGTACCCTTGTAACCCCCATTTTGTTATTATTGTGCCCTTAAATTATTATTGTTAGGTCGGCTAGGATTACATTGTGGCCCCACTAGGATTACATTATGGCCCCATGGACTCCTATATATAGAAAGGAGGTTTTTTAAATTTTATCATCCAAAAATTGTTCATTTATGTAATGTATTGTAGGTTGCCCCCTCGAAGTAGCTTATTTCTAAGGCGTTGATATCTCTTTTCTTCTATTTTTGGAGCTGGTTTTGCAACCATGTGTTGTTTTTTCTATTGTGAATTAGGGAAGGGATTATGAAGAACAAAAGGTGTCCTCCCAGAGTCCTTGTTTGTGATAAAATATATGCATTTCTGCAACTTGATGAGGAAGGAAAAATCCTGCAACTTGAGAACTTGGGAGCGAAAACCGTGGGTCCCGGCACAGTCATAATAGGAGCAGATCTCGAAGGGTTCGGAGGTCCGTTGACAGTTGTGGTGACCATATTTCTTGGAAGTGGTATATCTTGACTATTGGGGTTGCTGTTCATTGGCGTAGAACTGACTACCAGCGAGGAAGATGGTGGCAGACCAGAGTTGGTTACCATCGGCATTGACCCCATGGGTGCCGGTTGTGAAACGGATGTTGGTGTAGTCGAAGACATATCTTGGCCTGGTGTAACCTGAACTAACACAGGCCCCAATGGGTCAGTGAGAGGAGGATTACAAGGAGGTACAATTCCTTCCATAAGATGATTCTCTGGAAACTCTGTATGATACGGGGCTATGTGAAAATCAGGGGTTGTCATTGGATACTGCTATTTCGAAGAAGGCACGGGCTCACCGAGACTCGACTCCTCCTCCGATGTTAATGGAGGGAGACCTCGCTGTCGTCGAGACAGACGAAGAGGGTCAAAGGATGCCACGATGACCTATTTATTTGTACCAAATTTAATTATTTATGATGTATTATAAAGTCTCAATTATAGTAACCACTCACCTAAAAAAAAAAAAGAAAACAAGACTTTCTAAAATCAATCAACAAGCAGCCATAACAGGGTGGCCTCGTCTGAGTACTATCGTTGTTGGAATCACAATTGCTGTCAGACCAAAACCCGCAGGCATTAGTCTTCGCTACAATCGACAGAGTTAGGATCAACGAGAGGCGGTTAGTCCATGTCGCGAAACACACGGGGAGCATTGAACCCAATGTCTAACAATTCCCTCCCCAATGCGATCCGAGTGAGTTTCGAGCTCGAGACTTGTCACTCTGATACCACTTGTTGGAATCATGATTGCCGTTAGACCAAAACCTGCAGCCATTAGTCTCCGCTACAATCACCAGAGTTAGGATCGACGAGAGGCGGTTAGTCCATGTTGCGAAACACACGGGGAGCGTTGAACCCAATGTCCAACAATCATTTGCTGGAGATGAAACCCAGTGTTAGTATGAATCTTAATCGCAAGCATACGAAAAAGGCTCACTTTAGTCATGCATAACAAACAAACCTAACAGTAAATATGGCTGCCAATTTCTTTAGATATGCAATTAGTTGATGAAGATAGATGCTGCAAAATCTATATCTATGCAGAAAAATACATTAAGCAGTAAATAAAAGCAAGAGTTTCTCCATGCATTCAATAGACAAGACAAGATTGTTTTAAATAATTTTTTTATTTATTGACACCTGGGAAGGAAACATAGAAAGATGTTAAATGGGATGGGTTTTTGTAAGTCCTCGGCACTTCAGATCTAAAATCCCTCTCTCTTGACGGTCTAGAAAACCCAGAAAAAAATGGAACTCAAAGGGAGCTCACAAGAAAAATATTAACAAAATATGACAATGATGGTAGATCAAAGTCAGACCAAAAGTATAGATCCAAAGTGATATTTAGGCAACAAAAGGTAGTGAGTGAATGGAAAAACCATTCTATTTATAACAAAATATTAAGTTAGTCTAGATATTGGTGCATAATTAAAATATTATTAACCAAATCAAGATCCAAATTTTATGAAATATTTTATTATATTTGTTGGAGGGAAAAAGAATTTGACTTGGGTCAAATCCCTTTATTTGTAAATAATAAATAAATAATTGATTTATTTATCATTTTAAGGATATGGTTGAGTAATAATCAAATAAATAATGATTTATTTAATTATTGATGAATGATTTAGTCAAATTTAACAAGGAATATTATTTAAATAAGGTTTAAATAATTATTCCTAGAAAATAATAAGATAAATAATAATTTATCGAATTAATTTTCCTGTTTTGGGTTAAATATGAACAGGAATATTAATTAAACTGCTGTTTAAATAATTATTCCTTGAGGAAAATCAAACAAATGTGGATTCATTTAATATTTCCTCGTGGGGTTTCCTGTTTAGACCATAAACAACTTAATAAAGGTGGTTTATTAAGTTAGTTTTCATAGTGAAAGCAATTTTACTTAGGATAAAATTGGTCTTACATGGTGTACGTAGGTCCATCTAATAGTAACAGGTTAGATGACCAAAAAATGGTGTAACACCCAGTATCACAATAGCATACAGAGAGAGTTGGTCGTAAACACAGTTAAGGTTACTCTAGAGCTTCACCTAAACCTCAGACAATAGGTGTAAGCACTCTCGTGAAGACGAGTACCCTCCCAAAGACCGAAGATAGAGTAGGTCCATTTGTTTTAGGTACCAGGACAACTTGTCCCAGTCACCTCATGTAAGTCCCTAAAACGTTTGGCAACTAAATATACCTCAAATCACAGACATCATCAGGGGGGTCACAATCGTAGAAAACACTCTATATGGGCAGAACACCTAGATCCCCGATCTAGTTTCGACATATCTGAAGGGAACACCAATATATAGCATGCCCAATGAATGCAATCGAAGGTGGGATACCTTCTCATGCACCCTGGTGTTGTGTCGCGCTTAACTCCGGTGGTAGTGGAGTGGTCCCGATAATATGAGTGCAACAGTATTTCACTTTTTAATGAATCTAGTTTCAAGTTTTGAGATCTTGGGTGATTTTCTCACTTCTCCTACCCCAAGATCCTAACCTAAACTACTGTTGGTGTGAGCTTAGAAAAATTTATATGATTAATTTTATTATCGCTTAATTCTTAGTGTACTTTATTATTAGTCTTGCGAAGGGGGAGTGGACGTATGAAATGTGATGAGACTCTGATTCAAAACCATGCAGAAACATGCTCTA
This sequence comes from Pinus albicaulis, assembly GCA_034641835.2. NCBI lineage: Eukaryota > Viridiplantae > Streptophyta > Pinopsida > Pinales > Pinaceae > Pinus > Pinus albicaulis. Next base: position 15,563 of record JAXQQM020086877.1, on the reverse strand, counting down.
AATATTCAATTCAATGAAGAGTTTATTCTACAAGGAGAGGTTCTTTCAACATCCGTGCACCAAACATTCAAATAACACGGTTCAAATTTAAAGATTCAGACATCTATCTATCTTCCCTTAACAGTTTTTTAACCAAAATTTTTCAGAATTAATTTAGCTAAATTCAGAAAACTAAAAAAAAATTCTTATTCAAAAAGTAGATGATAGTAACATTAAATTTTTAAACAAGAACTAAGACAAAAATGCTAATTGGTAATCAAGCACAGGGATCCAGCAAAAGAAGCTAATATGATGGCCAATAACTCCACAACAAAAGGGAAACACAACAGAGGTGTAAACAATAGATTTTGGCTGGGTAACGTTGGCAAGCAGAGGTTACAAAGCTTTAATATTGAGACTAACGCGTTGTATCTGAGTATAATCAGCGTTATAACAGATTGAAACACTTATAGATGAAGCGTTACTCAGGGTAAAGTTTCACAGATGGCTAAGCAGGGTCTAATCTGGACTCTGTGAGCTTTTGAAATGATTACTGAGAATATAAACTGGTCGAAAGGGTATGTGAACAGAGGAAAAGAGGTAAAGTCATAGGAGCAACCCGGAGACTTGGGGTTTAATCCACAGCGGAGTCGCCATTTCTGCTATAGGGTAATATGCTTGGGTGGTGGTTATTGGGTATCCCTCTCAGGGCTTTCCAGTGCCCGAGGCAGACTGTCAGATTAGCTGTAAAGTTCCAAAGGTATTGCATACATGTTCATACTAATATATATAATTGACAAAGCAAGATGGAAAATATTACCTCTTTGTGGACAATAGATCCTATGGAGAACACCAAGAAGCAAATTGTAGGTCCTTCTTCACCGGCTCCAAATCTAGATCTTGCAACGAATCAAAGCACTTGTGTAATCTCTACAACAATAGAGATTTCTATCAATTAAACTAGCATATAAGAAACATAAAGAAATGAAGATCTAAGCCATTCATATCATGCTACATAGACGATTGAACAACAATTGTGACACTGATGCATCGAATGGACAAAACAGATATAGTTCTATTTATTTATGAAAAGGAGGATTACAACTATCAGTTGCACCAAGCCCTCCTCAATCTTCCAATTCCTCTCTCTCTTTCTCTATCTCCAAGTGTGATGATGCTCAAGGCAGAAAGCTCTCAATGAACTTCACCGATATTCAAGCCTCACACTACAACAATGAAATTCTGTTCCACATATGATCAAAAATTCGACCTTAGATCTAGAACCCACAGCTCCAATTTATAGGAGATGGAGAGAGCAAACCTTGCCAACTCTTTCAACCTATTCAAATCGGGAAAGATATAGATGTGTCCTCGCTTTTCCTTTCTTTTTCATTCCATAAGAGTTCAGTTGTGTTTGGCAATGCCTAATAAAAGGTTTGTGCCATTTAGTTTCTATTTTGAACTGATTCTCTTTTGAGAAAAATCTGGAAATGCCAGTCAGTTTTCCGCAAGATATTTCCCTTTTCACATTCAAACACAGATAACACTGCCCCTTGGGCAAGACAGAGCGTTACCCTAGGCATTAACGCTCCCTTTGCATGGATCAGGTGCGTTATAACTCTGCCTAGCTATTTTTGGGGTGCGTTACCTTGGAAAAAATGGCTCTTGTCTAGGTCATTTTCTTCCTTCCATGTTACCTTCTCCTCTGAGCTGATGAGGAGGTAATTTGTCCTGTAACACATACCGCTATTCTACACGTAGCGTCGGGTCTTTTCTTACTCGAGTCTACGCTACGTTTAGAATTTTCTTTGTAACTGCCGTGAGAATGGACTTTAAAATATATTCCATTACCTTTGAAAAAGTGTATCGCGTCCGCTTCTTTGTCGTATTTCAACATTCCAACATTCTACGTTATAATCAACTTTTTCCCTCCAATGTGATTTTTACAAAGGAAAAACCCTTGTACCTAGACTTAAAAACCTTTATACTTTAGTGATAAATTCCATCACGTCTGCTTAATTATCACACTTCACACTTCAACGAATCTCGTTATCTTATGATCACTATCCCTTCTGAGCTTGCGATGTGCGATATGCGAGAGGGTCCCACAACTATACTTTAAATGCTTTAGATTCGAGCTCCGAACTATATTGCATCCGGTCCTCGTATCACATTTCACATTTCGGCGATTCAAAATTATTCTATTCCTCCTAAGTTTTGCGATTGCGATTTGCGATATGCGAGAAGACCCATATGCGATAATGAAGAGGGTCCCACGGCCGGACTTTAAACACTTTAGATTCAAGCTCCGAAATATATTGCATTCGGTCCTCGTATCACATTTCGCATTTTGGTTATTCAACCTTGTTCTATTCCTACCAAGCTTTGAGATTGCGATTTATGATATGCGGGCAGGTCCTCCACGAGAGATTATGATTTGCAATATGCGATCAGACCTTCCACATGTGATTGTGATTTGTGATCTACGATCAGGCCCTCCACATTTGATTGCGATTAAGCCTTTGAACACTGTTATACATGTATATTTGCACGATTCGACCCTGACCGGTGTGAAATATTTTGAACGCATCAATCAACCTGAATCTTGAACCGTTTTTCATGTGAATAATATCGACTTGAACCTTGCTGCACACTTTTCTTCTTTACTGCTCCTCAAACTTAGATTACACTTCCAATGCTGCTTCTTCCCTGATTTTGGTTCCAGTGCACATGTGATGATTAATCCTAATTTAGGTTGTGGTTATCCTTTTAAGCATGTTGCAGGTCTTCTTGAAATTTTAACAACTGTTCCTCAACAACCTTGAATTTATCATAACCTCCCTTTAATTTTAGCTGAGTCAAATTATGCTACAGCAGAGACAACACTTTGGTAGCAAAGTGCTAAGAACTTGTAGATCAATATCCTTTATTAGGCATGGAGTCAAAGAGAACTTGTAGATCAGTAGCCATTATTGGGCATGGAGTCAATCCTGAATGGGAGTTGATCTAGTATGAAATCCTCCTAAAACCTGCTACACTTTGGACTTCTTCCTCTATTCTTAAACTGAAAATATCGAACTAGAAATACTACAACTAAAAATTCTCAACTTCTGAGCTTATTTATGCAAAAATCCTATATATGTATTCATGTCTAAACTTAATCATGTGAAGTCATCCTTCCAATGGCACCAATCCAACATCTGCATGTTATACCTAATGCCTCCATACTGTTGAAATTGGAAGATCAAAACAGGGAGGTACCATGAAAGTTTTCTAGATTCAAAGCTTTGCACATACCTTTGCATAAATGCTTGCTGTTGACAAAAGAAAGTTTTCATATAGTCAGCTACTGGATCATAGAACCAATGAGACAAATTTTCCGCTGCCTCCTTTTCTTGAACATCTCGCTGATGTAGACTTCTTTGAACAGGGAAACTTCCTTCACTATTTGACTCCTCAATTTTAGGTTGTATGTGAGAAGATTGATTGTTGTTTTCTGTTGACAACCATTTAGGCCGAAAAGAGAAATCTAAGGTTTGTTCCTCATAATGTTGATGTTCTTCGTATAATGCAAATTCTTGAAAAAAATCTTCCCCCTCCTGCAAACACACCTGAGGAGCTCCATTAGTTTCTCCTCTATTCACAAAATCATTAAAATTATGAAAATTGTAATGATTTTCCACGCTTTCAGCGTGTAGTTCAGTTATTGCAATGAATTTTTAACTAGAATATTCAGAATGCTTAAATTCTTGTGTTTCAGCAATATAAGAATCCTTTGACACCTTTTGAAAATCCTTGTTCATCTCTGAATTTGCATTCTCTTGTAAAGCAATTCCAACGTTTTCTTGACATGCCCTCTTGTCTTCTTGTTCTTTCAACATGACAGGAAAAATTTCTACAAGCCCACAAATTATCTTCGATTTCTTGTGCATAACGAAACATTAGCTCCAGAGTGCAAGGCTTTCTCTTCTTTAGATAAAAATCCAAGACAATATAAAGAGCCCTCAAATAGTAAATCATAGCTGCAACTTCAGGAGGTCGAATTTCTTTTGGCATGCTGAAATAATTTTTTTTGAAACCTCCTATTAAACTCAACGATTGATTAATTTCTCTACCTCTGGATAGAATATAATTCCAAAATATGTTTTTCATATGACTTACACTTTCCCCAATATCTAAGAAATATATCTTGAAAACCTTGCCATGAACTAATTGAACTTGCTTCCAAACACTGGAACCATTGTTGAGCACCCTGCTTTAATGAATGGAAAAACACCCTTAAAGCCACATCTTCATAAATAATTTGAAATTTGTCCAGAAATTATTCAGATTCCAAGAGAAGTTGTTCAGCTGAAATATCCTCCTCCTCCCCATAGAAACTTGGCAAAAATTTGAATCCTTTTGAAGGATATCGATGGAGAATTGTGGGCAGCTTCAGGGGTTTAAATATTTCTTTGTTTTTGAGCTGAAAAGAAATCGATTTCTTGTGAGAAAGAATATTATCACCCGAAGATGATGAATCATCACCTTTATACCTAGACTATGACTGATTATCTTCAGGAATTTTAATGCAACAGTCATCTCTCCTCTCATATTTAGGAGAGAGATTTGTGCCAAGATCATTAATACTAGCAGAAGAAAAATCTTGTTTTTCCAATAAAGAATGTAATTTTTGGGCCTTATAATCTTTTTAGAATATAAAGAACGAAACAATCCTTTTGATATGTAAGGGAAAATATACCACTAAACTGATAGTAACAAATAGAACTTCCTTTAAAAAAATCAAACTCTGATATCTGTGTTTTCCACGGTGCTTTCTCATTTTCTTTCCCCCAGAATTCCTCATCTAATGAAACCTTCATCAGTGGAGTCGCCAAGTGAATAAATAACAACCAAACCTTATGTCTAAATCTTTTTCACCATCAAGAAATAGATGTCAATACCCAGGGAAAAATAACTTCGTGTCTTCGTCCCTGGAAACAGCGCTAAAAAATGTTGGTTCTTAAGAGACAATCCTTCGGTTGTGAAAGGAATCAATGCTTAAAACATTTTAAAACTATCGCAAAAATAATTTTATCACGAGGTATTTGTTCTATCCCTCTAGAAACTAGTTTTCTAAAACCCTTAATGATTTGGAATAATAAAATATTTCACAATGCCATTGACTGTTGATATCTGAATGGAAAATAAGAACTTTAGAGGAAACCCAAAGTAATATGTTGTAAACACATAATCTATTACTTTAAAGTTTCAGAGAGAATTCATGGAGAGAGAGGAAACTCAAAATAATATGTTGTAAAGACAGAATCTATTACTTTTAAGTTTCATAGAGAATTCATGGAGAGAGAGGAAGCTCAAAATAATATGCTGTAAACACAAAATCTATTACTTTTAAGTTCCAGAGAGAATTTTTGAAGGGAGAGGAGTTGGAGTGAAGGAGCGCTTATTAAGGCTATTTAACTCTTACTTACAAATGTAAATTAGAGACCAACTACTTCTTTAATTCACTTCATTCAGGGAAGAAACAACATAAAATGACACAAGAAACACGAATCACCATCAACAGCTATAGGAAACTTGCTGCTTCTTTCATTCACCCATCAAAAAAATAAGTACAAAATGTATTCTCCAAGAGGTCCAGAACTCAGAACCCCTTCTCTCTCTTTCTCTCATCCTTAAATACAAACAAAAGAAGTTTGTAACTGCTCGAGCTTCTTGAAACTCCTAGACTACCTAAACTATTAAACTACTTATTACACAATCGAGAACATCATTGTATCTTTGATATTAACAAAGAAAACAAAATAAAACTTGAAATATAATCCTTTTACTAAATTTGATTTGTTGCTGCTGTGTCTCCTCCCGTTTCTGCTATGATATCCTAACAGTCTGCATAAACGCATCTCTACCCGACTCTACCCATGCTTTTGCGTTTCGAACACTGTCATCATGTCACCTACTACCCGACTTTTCCTCTTCCACTCGTGCCCACATCGTTGAGTCTTTGATTAATAAACTACTGCAAACGTATACTGTTGTTTTGCACGTAGTGTCGGGTATTTTCTTACCTGATTATGCCCTGCGTTCAAGCTTTCCTTTGTAACTGTCGTAAGATTGGACTTCAAAAGATATTCCATTGCCTTTGAAAATATGTATCGTGTCCACTTCTTTGTCACATTTCAACATTCCAACGTTCTACGTTATAATCCGCTTTTGCCCTCCGATGCGATTTTTACAAAGGAAAAACCCCTGTACCCAGACTTAAAAACCTTTAGACTTTAGCGATAAATTCCATCGCGTCCACTTCGTTATCGCACTTCGCACTTCGGCGAATCCCGTTATCTTATGACCACTATCCCTTTTGAGCTTGCGATGTGCGATATGTGAGAGGGTCCCACGACTAGACTTTAAATACTTTAGATTCGAGCTTCGAACTATATTTCATTTGGTCCTCGTATCAAATTTCACATTTTGGCGATTCATCCTTGTTCTATTCCTCTTGAGCTTTTCAATTGTGATTTGTGATATGTGGCTAGGCCCATATGCAATAACGAAGAGGATCCCACGACCAAACTTTAAACACTTTCGATTCGAGCTCCGAACTATATCGCATCCGGTCCTCGTATTGCATTTCGCATTTCGATGATTCAACCTTGTTCTATTCCTCCTAATCTTTGCGATTGTGATTTGCGATATGCGGGTAGGCCCTCCATGAGCGATTGAGATTTGCAATATGCGATCAGGCCTTCCACATGTGATTGCAATTTGCGATATGTGATCAGGCTCTCCACATGCAATTGCGATTAAGCCTCTGAACATTGTTCTACATGCATATTTGCATGACTCGACCCTGACCTATGTGAAATTTTCTGAAACCATCAATCGACCTAACTCTTGAACTGTTATGCATGCGAATAAGCCTGACTTGACCCTTGTTGCACGCTTTTCTTCTTTGCTGCTCCTCTAGCTTGGATTACACTTCCAATGCTGTTGCTTTCCTGATTTTGGTTCCAGTGCACATGTGATGTTGAATCCTCATTGAGCTTGTGGTTATCCTTTTGAGCATGTTGCAGGTATTCTTGAAATTTTAACAACTGTTCCTCAACAACCTTGAATTTCTCAGAACCTCTCTTGAATTTTCATTGAGTCAAATTATGCTACAACATATACCATGTACCAAGAGGAAATATATCCAAATGCTAACATTTCTTTAAATTTAATAATATTAATATTGCAATATATTAATATTAATATTTGATTTAATAAAAATAAAAATAAAATATTAATATATTAATATTAATATTAATACTAATATTATATTTAATAAAAATAAAAATAAAATATTAATATTAGATTTAATTATATTTTTTACATGGTATGATAAAAAAATTTATAATAAAATTACATCAAATTAATATTTTCAAATATTACAATTTTGATGTGGAAATATTTATGTTTTTAAGGATTTTAAAATATTTATAAGATATAGTTTTTCCTTTTAAAAATTAATTTTACAAATATTTAATTAAAAGAAATATTAAAAAATGTTGGAGTATGATTTTCCATTCTTTGTATTGAATTGTATTGTTGTTTTTTTAATCAATATATTTATTTTCATTTTTGTTTTGGGCTATTTTTATTATTATTTCATTTGAGACATGCACATCCTCCTCACACTGATACTGAATTGTAAAATGCACCTCGACACACAATTATATATATATATATATATATATTTTAAATAAATGCCAATATAATTTAACTTTATCAGTAATTTTTCTTTTGGATATCACATATCAATTTTATATGAATGAATTAACCATTTCATTTTATTATTATAAAACTAATTGAAAAATTTTACTTTTAGTTTTTTCTTACTTGTAGGCATTGAAATATATATATATATATATATATATATGATGATGATGATGATGATGATGGTTATCGTCCATTAAGACCAATGCGGTCTATCAGACCTTAATAGAGGAGAAAGAATCTATGTTTGATTCTTCAAAATCTTATTTCTATAGTCAAAGAGAAGGGAAATACGTGCTCCAAGATCAGTATATGTGGGTTGGCTTAATAGGTCAAGAAGATTGGAAGTGTGGTGGATGGTAGGGAATTGAGAGCGAATGTGAGTAAGAGTCAGGCACTTTAAAAGGAAGTGATTTTCATCTTCCACCTGCTTAGAATCACAAATATGACTAATTCTATAGTTCCAAGGGGTCTTGGGAATAGACCACCACCCAGTCTCACTCTAAAGCTCATGGGAATTAGTTCTTATCTTAGCGATGTTCATTTTTTTCTTATTGTTGGACAATGCAAAGAGATAATTCTGATTATCAAGGGTGGGGTTGATCACTTCCTTATAGTATCTAAGCTTCATTTTACCCTCCAGCTCCTGATCTTCCCACAACTTGTCCTTAAACTTGGAGGCAATAGTATTTTTGATATTATATTTTCTTCCCATAGTGAGATCCTCCTTAATTCCCCAATGGTTGTGCCAGGACTGGGCATCCTTATGCCACTCGTGCTTGAGGTGAAGGTGAGGGTTTTGACTACAGTTAGAAGCAATTTTAGGGAGCCTTTTTGATTCCATGTTGTCAAGAATTTTCTTATACATCAGATATCTAAACATAGTCGTACTTTCAATGGGGGACAACCCAAATTCGATCAAGAGGATAGGATAGGGAGTATTTCCCTTGATCTTAAGGTTGTAGGTTATGAATTTCTTTTGAATGATCTCAATCTTCCTCCATGACTCTCTGGATATACTGCAACCCCAAACTTCACATCCGTATAAGACAACAGGGGTGACAAGGGTCTCAAAGAGGAACCTCTTTTTAATCCAAATGTAAAGATCGACCGACTTACAATTGTTTTCAAGCTCATAATACACTTTCCAGCCCCTAATAATCCTTTTATCGATGCTATAATTCCAGTTGAGATGACGAGGGAAGTCAACGCCCAAATAATTATAAGAAGAAACCTGCTCTAAGCACTGGTTATTATACACGAAACTACCATGGGTGATATTTTTGGATTTATTGATATCCATATTGGAGTAGTAGTCATGAAGAATCTGGAGCTATTTGTCAAGGTCATCATGGATTTTTGCAAGAAGAACGATATCATCGGCATAGAGGAGAAGAGTAATGAGAAGACTAGCAAGCTCGATGCCCTTGCACCCTGCAGATTCCAGAAACTCTAGCTTATTGATGTATATGCCAAAAATGGTAGGGGATAGGGGACACCCTTTCTTAATTCCAATATTGCATTTAATGTCTTTATACCACCCCTCGTTGGTCTTAATCTTGGCAGTGACGGTCTCATAGAGATGAATCGCAACAATCCTTAGCTTAGGAGGGACCATGATTTATTTAAGTCTCTCCCAAAGTTTATCTCGAGGAACAATGTCGAAAGATTTTCTAAAGTCCACAAAGAAACGTAAGAGATCGACTTTACTATTGCGACATTCCTCTATAATGATTCTAAGGGTGACTAGATGGTTAATAGTCAAGTGATGTCTCCTAAAACCAGGGGATATAATGGTTATCTTTGGTTTTACGGACAAGAACATTCCACCAATTTTTTTTAGGCTCGACTTTAGAAAGGTGGAGAAGATAATCCTGTCCTTTATTAATATATGTTATTTCCTTCCTCTTGATGATATTTTTGGATATATTAATATTCTGCAGCTTAATGGTTTCATTAGGAGCGTCTCTGATCGCTTTCCTGGAAATTTTTCAATCTTTTTCATACCATGGATTGGAAGTTCTATTTGACTGATTAAATGAAATCTCATTATAAAAATTTTTAATGGTGTTGGAGAGGATAGTAGTGAAATGGTAATATATTTGATCAATGTTATTATTATAATTCATGGGGCCTAAATCCCTTTTTAAATCCCTTAATAAGAGTTCGGTTTTACTTCTATCGAAGCGAATGTGTCTTTTTCTTTCATTGGTCTCCTACATGTGGGTGGTATGCATAGCAAGATTGAGGGATAGAGACATAGGTTTGTGGTCAGAGTCAGGCTTGAATCCATTAAGAAGCTCAAAGTTTGTAATATGGTTGAGGACGAGGATGTTAGAAATTGCATAATCCACAACGCTGCTACCCAGCGCATGGAAACATGCCATATGACCGGAGAGGGGCCACTTGTTAATACCATTACAAATAATTAGGTCTTGGGAACTGAAAAGTTTGAGGAGGTCGGTGCCGAATAAGTTCTCGATAATGTCTTCCGATTTTCTCTTGAATTTATTAGCTAAGTTACTATCCTCATCAAGCCACAAAGGTTCAGGGTCAGAGTTGTTGCTTAATGTAATGGCTTGGTTAGTAGCAATTCTAGCATTAAAGTCTCCCTGTAAAAGGATATTACCATCATTTATCAGGTTGAAGATATCTTTTTCTAAAGAATTGAAAAGACAATTCTTATCCAAGTTGTTCTTCTTATAGGATGTAGAGTTGATAGAAGTGAAATAGCAGATTGCAAGAAAGATCCTATTTTTTTAATATTTTGAAATTGATATAAAACAGAGACATGGAAATGTTTTATTTTAGAAACAAATCAAACTAGCCCAATAAAAGTGGGATTATTAATATTTTATAATGTTTTTAATTAAATGTAACTCTTAGTTTTTATTTAGAGTATTTTTTTCAAAGAACATTTGTCAAATCTAACTCCACCTTGAGCACTAACTGAATTACACATCACCTTTTTATTTTTTTATTAGAATATAAAATGCAATATCTGTCCACACAAAAAAATCTATAAGTAAAAAACACCTATAACTTGACATATATTGAATTAAATCACGTTATTATTAGAATGTAGAATGCACCTCTCCACAAATCCATGGATAAAGAACACCTCTAACCTGGCATATATTGAATTTAAATGAAAATTAATCATTGATGTACCAGGATAGAATTAAGGATAGTAAGACTGGTATGTGGTTTGTTTTGTTTTTAGAATATAGAATGCACCTATCCACACCCCAAAAAAAAAGAAAGAAAGAGACAAATACATGGGTAAAGAGCACCTCTAACCTGGCATATATTGAATTTAAAAATTAATCATTGATGTACGGGATAGAATTAAGGATAGTAGGACTGGTATGTGGTCGGTTTTCTTGTTTTGTTTTGTTTCATTAAGAGGTAGTTCCATTGTGCAGAACAACACAATTTTTTCATTATGTTATTGTTTTTTTATTTGTTTTTTGTTTTTTTATATATTGTTAGGTGTAGTTTATTGAGACTGAAGAATTGTTTGGATGGTTAAAAGTGGTTGGAATTTAGTTAAAAAAATTCAAAAATTATAGTAATTGTGTTTGAATTATGTTTTTAATAGTGAAAATAGATTTAGCACCATCAAAAACTTCTAAAACATCTAAAATCTTGAAGTTTGACAGCCATAACTTAAATTTACAAAAATCTCTACTAAAATCTTACAAAAATTTCCATAATTTTTAAAAACGGATTAAACAAACAGATTAAACTAGTGCTGTATTCAGCAACTACGCGTGGCTGCATTCCTCACATTTATTGTGCTACCATTCAACTAATTCGTGTCCATGGGTTCGTCTAGTTTTGTTTTACGCCAATCCATGGAGTTAGCTGTGGCCAGAGCTTTCTAACCATTGCATTAGTTGTTCACATACAAAATATATGTCTATGCACTGCATTTGCTAGACAAAACAGAGAACAGAGCTGCTGGTACATCGTTCCAAATATCGCAGGATGCCTGCTGAAGTCATCGCCAGCCTAACATCGTTTACACCTGCGTTTCATCAACAACACCTTCAAAATCCAGCTTTACTGCTCAACCATTTAAATTTCTCAGGGATTATTTACATTTAATGTTGGAAAATATTTGAAGGGTGAAAGAATATATATATATATATATATATATAATTTTTAATTTTTTAAATAAATATTATTATTAATATTAATTAAATAGGTTTAGTTTATTATTATTTTTATATGGTGGAAGAATTTATTATTGTTATTTGCTAATACAAGGCGACTCATCACCATTATTCAAGTAAAATTATGCCACTTGGAATTACTTGCTGGTGGTCTCTAAGGTGGCAGAGTCTTGTGCTGTTAACCAAGCTCTTAGCCAAGAGTTATCCCCACCCAAGTTCAAATTTCAGCAAGTGACATGATCCCTAGAGTTGAGAGGGAAGCTCACTAAACTGATTTTAGCCCTAGGGCTGCTAATTTCTTTCCTTCCTTTTAATTATGCCTATAAGCATGTCTATTTTGGTACAATATTTTCAAAATTTTAATTTAATTTAATTATGATATTTTTTTCTTCTTCTTTATAATGTGAGATTCACAATTTAATGTTGATCATGGTCTAATATTTATATACATTTACCATTTATTTAATTTATATAACCATGTTTGTTATTTAGTTAAGAGACACTATTCAGTTATGTATGGTAGAGATGTTGCAATGTCATGTTTAATATTTTGACTTGGTTAAAATAAAATAAAAAACATAAAATTAATAATTAATAATTAAACTAATTTAAATTCATTTTAATTGCTCAAAAAAATAAAATTATAATAAATCTAAGCTTACAAAATAATTTAATATCATTATAGAATTAACATTAAAAACCCAAACATATCACAGTAGAATTAACATTAAAAACCCAAACATATGAAAGGGATTGAGTGTTCATGCCAAGTAGATCTAAAACTAGCAATTGCCCCTAAAAACTAGCAATTGCCCCTCAAGGTGCAAAGATACAGTGAAGGTATGGAAGATTTTGGAAAATCATCTCCCCAAGATTTGGGAAGATTTGTCTTTTATTGTTGTGCTTGAAGTAGCAAGTTTGTCTTGTAGTTATGCATAAAACATATTGAATGAATTATCACCAAAATATGTGAATTGTGCATGCAGTTACAACAATTGTCCCAAATTTAAGGATTGGGAGGGTGGCACCCTAAAAATATGTTATTTTACATTTTAACTCTAACCGTGCAGGGCATAATTCTGGTAATGAAATATCATCACGAGAGTAGAAGGTTGAAAGCCATGCTAATCATGCATCTATTGGAAATCGACTAGAACAACCATGTGATTGTGAGGAGATGAATAAGTCGGTTTACCGTGACTTGGATCAATGTGGTGATTCCCCTGAAATGGTCCCTGTAGTATCACATCATCTGAGTCAACTCAAAATTATCTTCAGTTTTCCATGTAATTAGTAGCATTCAATTTATCCGAGGTATGGCACGAATTTGAAAATCTTTATGTAAAGATTTATAGGCTAAGAAAAGTCCAAAAGTTGACACTTACAATTTTCTTCATATAAACATAATAGTGAAAGTTTACAATTTATCCTTGAACACATGGTTCGAAGGCTTGCATTCTGTGGGGTCTATTTCTACTTATTGTTTGGTTTCCAATTGTGAGGTCTATTTCTACTTATTTTCTAGCTTGTAGTTTTTGGGGAAATGATGCAGTTTTGGTGCGGTTTATTGTGCCATTTGGAAATTTCATGTTGCTAGTTTAGATTAGAAATGGTTTTGGCACTCTAATGTGGTGAATCTATTAACATAGTTAATCACATCTATGGTTGTGCTAGTGATTATTAAGTCTCTCACACTTTTTTTTTCTGGGTTTTTTTTTATTTTTAGGGATTCCATTAGAATGATTCTTGCATAGACTAAGAAGAGGAAAATCGTAATAAAATGAAATCTCTATTGTGTATGCTTTGTCATGTATGTTTTAACATCAAAAAAACCCATTACAAATCAAGAAGGTTGTTGTCTTTATATTCATATGGTTTTCTTGGCTTTGATGTCCAATTGAAAATGCATTCAGTCTGTGCATGTAGAACATCCTAAAACCATATATAAAGATGAAGCTCATGTAAATGTGCACTAATATTTTGCATCACATAACTTTACATTGATGGTACTCTATTCACCATATCTAGAAAAAAACATAGAGGCAAAGTTTAAAGACATCCCTCAAGGAGTAATCAAGTTTCATTTCAATGTTTTAGACCCATAGTGGGTGACTGTGCTACCAAATATGGGTGTCATCATTCTATTCTCTGGCCAATAGTTTCTAAAATCAAGTGTCTACATTATGAAATATGAGGTAGTGGGTTGTCACAAGTGTCAGGAAATTAAAGCAAAGCATTTGGGCTTCTATTTATCCATCAGACATGTTATTCAAGATGCACTCAATGGGATATGATTACTGTTGGGTTTCAAAGGCATTGCCTTCTTGCAATATTTAATAGTAGACCATTTTGAAAATGGCCTGTGGGACTCAAGAGGCACATGCAATAGGACAATTCCCTAAAAAAGGATAAGGTAAAGATTAACGATGTTGAGAAAGAGGTGCACAAGATAGTTGTGGATGAGTTCAAGTAGATGAAGAGGTTCCCAATGGCCCAATTGCAAAGTTGGTTGATACATACTGCAGTCTACCTAACCCATATGTGTGGCCGAGCAAATACACAGACTTTTATTTTATATGAAAGAACAGAAGTAATCGGTCTATTCCAATTGACTTCTTGCATTGGTGATTCCTTGTCCAATAGATACATAGAATGAAATTTTATTGCAAATGAGCAAGGATATTTAATGATTTTGTTTTATAAATGTTATCCATGCTTCCTTTCCTTTATTCTATCTCAAATAGTTTTTACCTTAGCATTAGTGCATCATTTATTTATTTTTCCATAACACGTGTTAAATTTCCTATTTATAAGGTTCAAAGAATTTACTAATGCTATATTGCTAGTGTAATAAGATATCAAAGTTATGCAGACAAAAAATAAAGAACATTGTATAGATGTTTATGGTGGAAAACAACTAGTGATAAATTTGTAGGTGATTTATTTTCATAACGTTTTACCAGAAACTCAACTTTGTAGGCTCTCTTGGTATTGCAATGTCAAGTTATGATTGTGTAGTGTTCCATATTGCTATTGTATTTGTCCAGTGACCATGTCATGTGTTGAATTTTTTCATAATGACATTACTCTACATTATGTTATTTGAAAAAGTTTCCAAGGAATTAAATATTTAAAATATGGCAAACATTTCAAGATTGGGAAAAAAAAATTGTGTTATGGAACAATTTTATTGAAACCCCTTCATATAACCACTTGTTAATACTGTTTGGCTGGTTGGTAAAGCAGAGTCTTTTTTTTTGTATTTTTTTTCCTTCCAAGAGAAAAATAATCTTTATATAGTATATATTTTATTTTAAATAATATCAAATATTTTCTTTAGTTTTTTCTGTTCTTTATCAATTTAGGGTGTGGAGTCACAACTCACTTTTCATAATATTTCTTGAGGAATGGGTAGATAAACAATAGAAAATGTATATGTTTTAAAATGACATTACAAATGCAACAAGAATGAGCACCGACCCAACTCATTCTCACAATCAAAATCAATTGGATGTCTCATCAATAAAAAAATTGTCAAAAAGTTTCCAACAATAAAAAAAAAGAAGTCAAAAGAACAAAAATGGAAGCACAACATGGGGTTTGTTTGCTTCACATTCTATTATTTTTTGTCTTCTTCCTATCTTACAAAGA
>JAXQQM020092376.1:0-10128 GCA_034641835.2 Pinus albicaulis | reverse complement strand
TCCGGATGTGCTCTTCCGGTCCGTTGGGCTCCCTGCCCAATCTGCATCAGTGAAGCCAGAAAGCTTCGCTCCATCCTCCTGTCTGTACCATAGACCATATCCCGATGTGCCTCTAATATAGCGCAATACATGCTTTCCCGCCTTCCAAAAGAGCTTGGTAGGCTTAACCATAGCTTGCGAAAGCTGGTTAACTGCATAGCATATATCGGGTCGTGTATTGACCAGATACATAAGCGACCCCACCAACCGTCGATAGACAGTGGCATCCACTACCTCCGCTGAAGTAGCATCCTCCTTCCTCCAACCACCAGGAAGAGGAGTGTCAACAGGCTTGCAGCCTTGCATGTTGAACCTCTCCAGAATCTCCCGGGCATACTTGCCCTGAGAAACAAACAGTCCTCCACTGCGCCGCCAAATCTCCAATCCCAGGAAATAATGAAGGATGCCCAGGTCCTTCATCTCAAACTCTCGTGCAAGATCCTCCTTGCATGAAAGTATCAACCAATCATCACCCATCAAAATCAGATCATCTACATATAGTACGATGATCAACAGCTTCCCCTCCACCACAATCTGGTACAGGTTAGGATCCGCCTCACTCTTGGAGAATCCAAGCCCGGTGAAGTAGTTGTCTATCCGAGTGTACCAAGCACGAGGTGCTTGCTTCAGCCCGTACAGTGCTCTCTTGAGTCGGCACACATGCGACTCACTGCTGAAGATCTCAAAACCTTCAGGCTGCTCTATGTACACCTCCTCCTAAATAACTCCATTGAAGAACGCAGTCTTCACATCCATCTGATGAATGTGCCACCCCATCTGCGCTGAGAGAGCAAGGATCGTCCGTATGGAAGAGTACCTTGCGACAGGTGCAAAGGTCTCCTCATAGTCAATCCCCTCGATCTGTGAGAAGCCACGAGCGACAAATCTCGCCTTGTACTTCTCCACACTCCCGTCAGCCGCCTGCTTCACCTTGTAGATCCATCGCGAACCCACCACTGATTTCCCCACCGGTCTTGGGACAATCTCCCATGCACTGTTCCCGACGATCGAATCATATTCTTCGATCATGGCATCAACCCATGCGGGTTCCTCCACAGCTTCCTCAAAAGAGGATGGCTCCGTCACAACACATTGACTCACAAGAGCCATGTATCCAATGTACCAATTCGGTGACTGTCTCTGTCTGCGCTGTGCTGTAGGTGGTCCTACAACCTTCTCTGCATCCCGAGCCAGTCGCTCAGCTTCTGTAGTGCGCATGCGCCCTCTGATGGCTGGCGCTGCATGGGTGGTTTCTTCCACCTCCTGAACCTCCTCTTGTGGCTGATCCACATCCGAAAGCTCCTCCTTAGGAACTAACAGCTCCTCATCTGCATGCAAGTGTAGCTCCCTCTCAAGCGAACACTGCATGGCTTTCTCCTCCCGAAATTTTATATCCCGTCGCACAACAGTCTTGCGACTGTCTGGCACATACACCCGATAGTTGTGAGGTGTATCAGTGTACCCCACAAATATTCCAACTTCAGCAGTTGGATCCAGCTTCCTTCTTGCATCCTTCGTCACATGCATGTAGACAGGAGATCCGAAAATCCGCAAATGGGAAATATCAAGCCTCTTGCCAGAATAAGCCTCCTCTGGTGTACTCATGCCAAGAACCTTGTGAGGACAACGGTTCTGCACATACACTGTTGTATTGCATGCCTCAGCCCACAAGTGAAGGGGTAGGCCCTGATCATGCAACATCACCCGTGCAGCACCCACGATCGTTCTGTTCTTCCACTTAGCCACCCCGTTCTGCTGTGGGTTATGGGGTGCGATGAGCTCTCTCCGAATCCCTTCTGCGCTGCAGAACTCCTTGAATTCAGCCGAGATGAATTCACCACCGTTATCACTCCTTAGAGCAATCACCTTCTTCCGCGACTCCTTCTCGACCAGTGCTTTAAACTCACAGAACTTCGCGAATGTATCGCTCTTCTTCTGCATGAAGAAGATCCAGCACTTTCGAGAGAAATCATCAACAAAGATCACATAATACTTGTGCTTTGTTGTCAAAGCAACTGAGAAAGGACCACACACGTCTGTGTGAACTCTCTCAAGGATCGTCGTGGCGCGACTATCCTTCTCGTGAAAGGTGGCTTTCACATACTTCCCTAAGGTACACCCCTTGCACTGATCTGACTGTGCAAGAGTGCCCTTAGGAAGCCCAGTAGAAATCTGCTGCAGAATCTTCAAAGCTCCATGGTGAAGGTGGCTCAATCTCCTGTGCCACAGTTCGCCCTCATCATCCCGGCTCACCACTTCTCCCGCCTTGCATGCCATAGCTGCGCAGCCATCTACCTGCAACTGATAAAGGTTCTTGGTTCGAATCCCTATCTTCCGGGTCTCTCCAGTAGTCTTACTACGCAGGAAGGCTTTTCCTTCGCTGAAGACCACATCATACCCCTTATCCTCCAACATCGCCACAGAGATCAAGTTCTTCTTCAATCCAGGTACATGCATGACATCCTTCAATACAAAGGGTTTACCAGACTCCCTCTGAAAAGATATGGTACCGATACCAGTCGCACTGTATCTACCATCATCGCCCATCTCGATGTGCACACCCAAATCTTTGTCCTCCAGATCTGAGAACAAATCCCGATCTCCCGTCATATGAAATGACGCACCGCTGTCCAAGAACCACACCAATCCCAACACACTTGAAACCAAGCATGCGATCAGTGAAAAGTCAAGCTCGAACTGTGAAGCCAAAGCTTCTCCATCTGCAGATCTTCCCGCTTGCTTGTTCTTCTTCTTCTTTTAACAATTGGTAGCATAATGTCCGTGATCATGGCAGTGAAAACACTTCACTTTCGCCATATCCTGCTTCTTGCCCTTTGCACCAGAATGAGAGGTTTTCTTACCCTTCCCCTTCTTTGCTTTGGCAACCAAAGCGCAGTTTTCTTCATCAGCTCCCTTCGATGAAGATCCATCTCGAGTAGTCCTCCTTATCTCCTCCTGCATGAGATCCGCCCAAAGGCGCTCCCATCCCGGCAGCTTCTCCCGACCATTGACACTATCTTGATATGAGTGCCAAGCCTTTGGAAGACCAAGGAGAGCCAGGTCAACCATGTCCTCATCTTTGACAGTCACCCCCACACTTCCCAGCTCATCTCTGCATTGAGTGAACTTCGTGAGGTATTTGGCGATACTGTCGCTCTTCTCCATCTTGATGTTCCTGAGCTTATCTTTGAGCGCCAGCTTCCTTTGGTCGCTCTTACTCTGGAATAGATCCGTCAAAGCTTTCCACATTAAATATGGAGAAGCTTTTCCATGCAGGCTGGATACAATATGATCCTTGACGCCCTCCAACAGGATCCTTCGACATTTCGCCATCTTCTTTTGCCATGCTTCGACTTCAGCAGGATCAGTGGGCTTTTGGACATCCGTATCTATGAACTCCTTCAGACCATTATCTTCTAATACTGCCTCCATGCGATCCTTCAATGCAACATAATTCAAACTGCCTTCAAGAGCATATTCGAGTCGCAAACCGTTGAAAGACATTTTCAACACCGGCACCAAGAAAACAAAACTGCTGCAAAATTCGAATTCCACCTCAAAGCTCAACCGCTCTAGATCTGTGAGAACAAATTATTTCTAGCACAAAGATTGACTGCAAGGGGCGTTTACTGGATATATCACCTTTCAAAGAAAGGATGGATCCAGAGGCTACCTGGCCCGCATGCAGACTCTGTCTACCGAAATAAGTTTGTAATCACTGTGATGATCAATCTCTGCTTCAATAGCTCCGATACCATGTAGAAATTTGCTAAATAATGATTAATTAAACTAAGGATTCCACTTTGGAAACCGCTCTTTAAGGAAACAGGTATGAAATTATTGTAAATTTACTCATTATTTACCATAAATATACTCTTGTTTTCCCTTTGAAAGGTAATTCATCATAGGAATTATAATAGAATTAGAAAGGTTTACGTTAATACAAAAAGGTGACTAAAATCTATTTTTGATTGACAAACAGGAATTCGGAGAGGTGAACAGTTGTACCAAAGGCGTGGCTGAGAACAATCTAACTACTGCTCCATCAGCATCGAATCATATCCAACCAAAGGCAAGGAGATCTGAACGAATAGCCCAGAAAAGGAAGGAAGTAGCTCGGCCACAATCAGCATAAACAGAACGATGACTAAAACACAGAGGAACGAATCCCTCAGGATCTTTTGATCCTGAGGGATCACTGTTTAAAGTTATCTTATTTCTTGATTGGTCCATCGAAGGATTGATATATAGAACCACGTCCTTTAGTGACGGGGGGACAGATCGTTGTCGATATTGGGAATCATTCGAAATACTTTACATTTTCTCTATTATATTAACTCTTTGTTTGAGAGAAAACCTTTATGTAAGACTCTATGTTGGTTTAATACAAAGCACGCGTTTCATTTACTTTCCGTAATTCTGAATTAGCCCAGCATTATTTCACTGGCGTTAAGGGCCCGACTCTAGTGGAATTACTTCGCTCTTTGTATTCTATTCTTTATTTATTGTTGTGTGGAGTGTGTTTCATGTTTGAATTGATTTATTGTTGATCAGATCAAATACAGAGTCACTGTTGTTCCGTTTCTTTACATAAGCATAATTCGATGTTATATTATTTCGCTGCATTGACTTGTATCTGATTCGAACTGCTGTTCCTTTAGTTTGTAATCTGTTGTAATCATGGTTGTGTGGTGAGAAGTTGTCGAAAGAATTGAAGCATAGGAATTTAGTGCTTTGAGTGTGTTAGAATTGTAATTGTTGTTCAATTTCCATTGCTATTCCATTTTTGTTTGTTATAATTCTACGTTGTTGTTCCTTTTTAAATTGTGTTTTGTTTAAGTTGCTTTCATTGAATTTTCTTTCATTTTGATGGTTATAAGATCTCCAACTATAGAGGATAGAGGCTCTAGCTTCCAAATTCCCAGATTGGTCATCTTGCATCGATTTCTAAGGGAAAGAGTTACTACTACTGCATCCCTGATCGATGTTCTGCAAAGATTAAAGTAGTTTTATCTTTCCATTCATGTCACTGTAATTAGGTTTCTTTTCAAGCATTGGTTTTGTTATTTTATACTACATCTTCGTGAGCATCTCTTAGACAATTGTAAGCCTCAGACAGTACACTCTTGGAATAGAAAGACGCTCCTGGATTGTAATTAATGTGAGATAATTAGGTGTTCAAAAGATACCTTTCTTATGACTGACACCTTCCGTAGTCAAGGTTGCACATCAGCAGGTCGCTGCGTAGGTCGACTGAAGGCGTTGGATCTAGGCAACAACTATGGCGGTCACAGAGATGGCCGAGATGATCATGAGCATCAACGTGGAAGCAGCAGCAGCAGAAGCTTTCATAACAATCAAAGGTCTGACAAATCAAAGGTAAAGTGCTATTACTGCAATAGATTTGGTCATTATGCTCGTGATTGTAGGAAGAAGATTGCAGATCAAGGCAATCAGAGAGCTAATGTTAGTACAGAAAATACTGACTCTATGTTTCTAGCATGCAACACCATGCATGCACCGTCCGATAAGGTCTGGCTATTAGACAGTGGTTGCAGTAACCACATGACAGGCAACAAGGATTTGGTTGCTAATTTGGATGTCACAGTGCAGACAGAGGTCAAGTTGGGGACTGACAAGACTGTGGCAGTAGATGGCAAAGGAGTGGTCAACATTGTGACCAAGAAGGGGGAGCCAAAGACCATATCAGAGGTATACTATGTCCCTGGACTCAAACACAATTTGATTAGTGTTGGTCAACTGATGCAGAAAGGATACAAAGTTACCTTTCAGGGACAACAGTGTGTTATTTACGACAAATCCCCAAGCAAGCAGCTGATTGCAAAGGTGCAGATGACGAGGAACATAGCAAAGACCAAATAAATCTTAAAGTGTTCATCCACTACCATGTGCTCTCCCTCATGGCTTCCCATGTTTACTAATCCTAATCATAATGATGATGCCGATCTTGGAATCATGTCGACTTCAACGTCGTCCCTTTTTATTTCAAGTGGATTCGTCATGATTTGAGGCCCTGGTCAAATACAGGAATCACGTTGCATAACATTGAGACCGCTAGAAAATTCATGTTGTTCAAGCTAATGATTATTCAAGGGAGGTTGTATATCGAATCACGTAGGAAATCTTTCCAGATGAGAGATCTATTTACCATTTGGGCATTTGCACAGTTGCTGAAATTGTATCCCGGAATGCTTCACGACTTGGACTTGATGTTCAATGGCAACGACACGCCTGTTATCAATGGCAACCACAACACGCCTCCCCCTCGTTTAGCTACTATGGAGTGAAGACACGCCCGATATTCCTTTCCTCGATTGTATTTCTTTCTGGGGACTGTATAAATGCTTTTAGTCTTCTTGTAGTAATTCGATGTTTGACTCTTGCGAAGCTAGTTGGTCTGGAATATCTGGAATTATAGTTCCATGGAAATGGAATTTGAACTATTTATCTTAAATAACCTACTCCTTGTTAAAATATATAATTACTTCCCGTTTGCAGAAGTTAGACAAATAGTTAGGTGAATTAGTTGAGTTGAGTTACAGTTAGATTTGGTGAGTGAGTTAGAGAGTGAGTTAAGCAAGTTGATCAAGTTCAGTTATGTGTGAGAGTGTGTGCATGTCAATTAGATTAAATACCCTTCACGAGTTCATTGTATTAAGAGAGTTTTATGATTAATTAAAGATCTGTAGCTCATTGTTCGTGTGTGAAATATTTGTGTTATTTGTGTGATTGAATCCTCTGCCTTACCAACAGATTGGTATCAGAGTTGAGGAAGAATCAGATATCCGTGGACAAGCAAAGCTAGTAAAGAGGCCAAAAGCAAAAGGCCATAATTTTTTTTACACAATTTTTTTATTTTTTTTACTCGCAGAGAGGTCTACACGTCTTCAGTGCATCACCTGCGGACTCATCCACAACCTCTCCCAAAAGGAACTGCAGACATTTGGCAAACTTACAAATTTCAGAAAATTATGGTTTAGACCACAGCTTTCCCTTCATCGGGGGTGCGGACCCCAGTTCAGCAAAAATTAAATGGCCGGCGGCAGAGCACAAGAAGACAAAACAGGCCCGTGAGCTTTTTCAAAAGGTACATGTGTTAAATTGTTCAAAGTCACGTGGGTGCCTGTTTTTATTTTGGGAAATAAAAAACGAGAATACGTGGATGCGATTTTTTGATTTATTAAAAAGTCTTTGTTTGGTAATAAAAAAAGACAATACGTGGATGAGAATTGGGTATTCATAATTTTTTTTTAAAGATTTTTTTTATATAAAGGTGTTTTATAAAGATTCTTATATCCATAAAACAAAAAATCAAAGGGTTTTTAGAAAGTATTTTATAAACTTGTATAAAAATAAGAAACAATATTTTTTTATAAAACCTAGGGTTTTATTGAAAATGATTTTTTTTAAAGGAGCTTTGCATAGTTTATAAAAGACAAAAAGAGGAGAAATTTAGGGTTTTTGTCAGAGACAATTTTTTTTGAGGCAAGATGGCCACATCAAGATTTCAGCCACAACTTCCTTCTTTCAATGGGAAATATTACGATATGTGGGCTATTAAAATGGAGACTATGCTCAAAGCGCATGATGTATGGGATCATGTCAAGTATGGGTTTGCAGAACCTCACGATGATGCAGAAGAATGCGCCCTCAATAATGCAGAGAGGGAACAGTGGAATAAAGATAAGCGGAAGAATGTGCAAGCGTTGCTTCTTATCCAGTTGGGAATCGATCGAACCGTGTTCCAGAAGATCATGATAACCTCGTCAGCAAAGGAGGCATGGGACACCTTGGCGACAAGCTATCAAGGTATGGCGAAAGTTAACATTGTTAAACTGCAGAACACCAGGAGAGACTTTGAAAGTCTGCAGATGAAGGAGACAGAGGACATTGATTCCTTCATGAATAGGGTCATGTCTGTCATCAATCAGTTAAAAATATATGGAGAAGATGTTAAAGATCGAACAGTGATTGAGAAGGTTCTTCGATCCTTGTCTACCAAATTTGATGTTGTGGTAGCAGCCATAGAAGAAGCAAAGGACTTGGAAAAACTGGAAATTGATGAGTTGATGGGATCCCTTCTATCGCATGAAGCAAGAATAGAAAGAAATAAGGATTCCACTTTGAAGCCCCACTGGTACATTGGGCAGTGAAAGAGGTATGAAATTATTGTACATTTACTCAT
The DNA here is from genome assembly GCA_034641835.2 of Pinus albicaulis. Classification (NCBI taxonomy): domain Eukaryota; kingdom Viridiplantae; phylum Streptophyta; class Pinopsida; order Pinales; family Pinaceae; genus Pinus; species Pinus albicaulis. Next base: position 1,883 of record JAXQQM020092376.1, on the reverse strand, counting down.
TCTTTACCATAAATATACTCCTGTTTGCCCTTTGAAAGGTAATTCATCATAGGAATTATAATAGAATTGGAAAGGTTTACGTTTAATACAAAAAGGTGACTAAAAGCTATTTTTGATTGAAAAACAGGAATTCGGAGAGGTGAACAGTTGTACCAAAGGCGTGGCTGAGAACAATCTAACTGCTGCTCCATCAGCATCGAATCATATCCAGCCAAAGGCAAGGAGATCTGAACGAATAGCCCAGAAAAGGCAGGAAGCAGCTCGGCCACAATCATCATAAACAGAACGATGACTAAAACATAGAGGAACGAATCCCTCAGGATCTTTCGATCCTGAGGGATCGCTGTTTAAACTTATCTTATTTCTTGATTGGTCCGTCGAAGGATTGATATATACAACCACGTCCTTTAGTGACGGGGGGATGGATCATTGTTGTTATTGGGAATCATTCGAAAGAATTTACATTTTCTCTATTATATTAACTCTCTATTTAAGAGAAAACCTTTCTGTAAGACTCTATGTTGGTTTAATACAAAGCATGCGTTTCATTTACTTTTCGTAATTCTGAATTAGCCCAGCGGTATTTCACTGGCGCTAAGGGCCCGACTCTAGTGGAATTACTTCGCTCTTTGTATTCTATTATTTATTTACTGTTGTGTGGAGTGTGTTTCATGTTTGAATTGATTTATTGTTGATCAGATCAAATACAGAGTCACTGCTGTTCCGTTTCTTTACATAAGCATAATTCGTTGTTCTATTATTCCACTGCACTGACTTATATCTGATTCGAACTATTGTTCCTTTAGTTTGTAATCTGTTGTAATCATGGTTGTGTGGTGAGAAGCTGTCGACAGAATTGAAGCATAGGAATTTAGTGCTTTGAGTGTGTTAGAATTGTAATTGCTATTCAATTTCCATTACTGTTCCATTTCTGTTTGTTATAATTATACGCTGTTGTTCCTTTTTAAATTGTGTTTTGTTTAAGTTGCTTTCATTGAATTTGCTTTCAGTTTGATGGTTATAAGATCTCCAACTGTAGATGATAGAGGCTCTAGCTTCTAAATTCCCATATTGGTCATCTTGCATCGATTTCTAAGGGAAAGAGTTACTGCTACTGCATCCCTGATCGATGTTCTGCAAAGATTAAAGTAGTTTTATCTTTCCATTCATGTCACTGTAATTAGATTTATTTTCAAGCATTGGTTTTGTTATTTTATACTACATCTTCATAGCATTTCTCTTAGACAATTGCAAGCCTCAGACAGAGTACACTCTTGGAATAAAAGGACGCTCCCGGATTGATAATTAATGTGAGATAATTAGGTGTTCAAAAGATACCTTTTTATGCCTCGACACCTTCCGGAAGTCAAGTCTATATTTCAAGAGGTCGAGGCAGAAGTCGATCGAGAGCCAGAGGACGAGGCAACAACTATGGCGGTCACAGAGATGGCCGAGATAGCTGAGTTTTCTAGAAACTAATTTCCTTATGTCAATATGTCATCTAGAAAACCCTCCTAAAACTTTTTCGCCTTTCTACTTTTCAGCACACCCATGTCAAAATCAAAACCTCATTATCCCTTTCCTACCTGGCTTCAGCCCCCTGATCTGCCCATCAGCTTTAAAAAGCAAATCCAAATCTGTTTCAAAAGTCTCCCCTATGTTAGGAAGTGGCGCTTTAAGGCATTTTACCCTTGGTAATCATCAAAAGGCCAAAAAGCCTCCATCTGTAACAGACCTACCATGACTGACCTCCCACTTTGCAAATGAAATTGACAAACAGCTCTAAGTCGCGCCACTCACATCCCCTAGATCTCAGCACTGCATAAACCCCAATCTCAAGTTGACTATTAGGTGTTTCACAATGTTTTATGGTTTCTACAAAG